>UELU01140678.1:0-22661 GCA_900490025.1 Megastigmus dorsalis | reverse complement strand
CAATCATATCATAAAAGCTGCCTTTGTTGGGATTCCTAATTTGAATAAATACGATGACACTAAAATGGGTCTAAGTAGATTTATTGGAGCTCCGTTTGAGACTTTTTATGCAATAGTCACTACCCTGAAGACAACTGCTACTTTTAAATTATACTCAAAGTTTACGTTCATTGATAAACATGGCAATGGACAAGGACTATTTAAGGATGTACAAGATGGCGCAGTAGACTACTTTGTAGCTACTATGTTCATATGGGATTACTGGTATTTACAATCATACCCATATCATGTTGCCAGCGGTCTTTGTATATCAACTATTAAGGACCCGGTGCCACTCCTAGAACAATTTTTGTCTTTAGATTTTACAGATTTAATCTTATTTTTTATCATGATGTTTCTATCAGTTATGTTACTAAAATGTTTTCTAAAAGTTCCTGTATTTCTATCTGTATTAGAATGTCTTCGAATGCTCATAGGTACAGAAACCATTATCAAACCGAGAAAAAATTTTGCCAGAATTTTCCTCATGATAAACTTACTGACATTTTGGATTGTAAGCAGTTACTTGAAGAGCTTCCTGAATCTTTTGTATACTGTGCCACAATATTACCCAACTATCGATACAGAGGAAGATTTAGTAAAATCCAACTTAAAAATTTATGGTATGATTACTAATAAGCAGTTTTTATTGCATAAGGAACTTAAGGATAGTTATGTACTTATAACTAATCTTACTGAATGCTTTAATCGTCTATTGAAAGCAGAGCGAATATGCTGTTTTGCCGCTTGTGACTTTACGCGGAGCAGTATCAAGGAGTCTGAATCTGTTCACATATCTAATCAGAACTTAATGTTTTTACCAGAGGTGCATACGTTTAGAAAAGATTGGCCACTTAATTTAAAATTTAATGATATTATATCAAAATTACATGAATCAGGTATAGTTAATATAATTAAAGAGAGAAATAAACATTTTTTACGAAATCTCAGTAGCAATATTGACGAACGCTACGATAAGAGATTTTTAACAGTTTGCTGGCTCATGCTATTATGGGGTTTTATATTGGCATGCTTCACGTTTGTTGTGGAAATTTTACACAATGTAATTACACAGTGTAATTACAGAAAGTATTTTACATTTAGAAAATAAACTATCAACTTCATATTTTTATTCGCAATGTTTGCATAACACTCGACTCTATAGCTGTAACTATATCAAATAATTAGCGTTTTGCATTGTAAGAAAAAAAGTACTGATTACACAGGCCCACAAAAAAGTACTCTGAACTGGAGTTGAGACGACCTTCCTATGTATTCCTATGTATTTTGGTCTTCTAAACATGAATCTGAAATAAAAAATACGGGTCGGCCTGCATACTTTCGAGAAAACTAAAAACAAATGATAAAAGTCACGTGCTTATGCTTTAATTACCACGTGTAATTGTTTTTTATTAGTTCTAATAATTGTAACTGGTAGTTCAATTCTTCTTCTTCAATTTAAAAGAGTTCTCTACGATTTTTCATTAGCATTCTATAGCGTTTTAAAAAGAACATACGAGTTGGTTGGCTGGGCACTATTCGCATTTGAACTAAGTATAATTTATGTATACAATTTACTAATTGTCAAAAAAAAATCAATATGATAGTTAAAGTTGGAAAAATGTGAAAATACGCATGACGACCCCTATTTTTTATTTCAAATTCGTATTTAGAAGGTCAAAATAAATAGGAATAAAGTGGTCACAAGTTCAGTTCAGAATACTTTTTTTCGGACCTGTGTTATTTATCTTTACTTTTTAAAAGATTAATTGCACCTCTATATCCTGTAAATTCCACAATATACGTTTGAATATCAAGAGTCTCAATCGATAGCTCCCACAATTCAAAAAATTGCCCAAAAAGGAACGAACGCTAAGTATACAAACCAAATACTTTAAAATATCGAAAATTTTGCGCAAAAATCGATAACTTACTATTTTTGGCATCCCGGAAAACTGTGTCAGTCCCAACGCCGCGCACCTTTTATCGACAGAATTTTCAATGCCCGACTGACTCTGCTGGCGCGTTTAATGCAGCACAACCCTGGCTGCTTGCCGAAGTACGAGGAGAGACGACAATGGAAGAGAAAAGTCTCCTCGACTACCTCTGTCAAAAATAAGATTCACAAGCCGTTTAAGAATAATAATCAAAACTGGGGCAGACGCGAAAAGGAACCGGCCACTCTGTCTTCATTTGCCGAATTAACACCGCGTGCACTTAATAAACTAAGAGAGAGAATTCGTCCAGCCCTTGTTGTTACTGCAGTGCCTTTTGTCTGGAGATTTTTTAAGAGGATGCCAGAGTCACCAGTTTTACTGACATTAAGCTGTTCAAATTTCCCAATTTAATAGAATGACTAGAAATTTTAGGAAATGATAAAATGATCAATAAAAATAAAATTTTCTTTTTACTGGACTTCTCCCCACTTACCTACAACCTTTTCCTTTAGTTTCTATTCTTATAAAATATACTAGTACAGAATTTTTGTTGAATGCACAAAATTTGTTATTATTATATATTGGTATTGATAATGCTCAAACACAGATACCTGATTCAAATTTAACTTAAAAATAATCCAAAAAGTGGCTAGCTGGAACTTCAACTCAATTCCAAGACTATAATAGTATTATTTTAAATTTTAAAACTGATTTTCGATTTAAAATCTAATAGTATGAATATTAATTCATAAGCTATTATTTTTCTTTAAATTTTACTTGCCTGATGAAGCTGCATGTCAGAAGATTCTCATTTCTTTCATTTTTCTTTTGTAATTTTCATATTTTTCTTTTATAAAAGTCAAACGCACGCAGTCATAAGGAAGGGTATTTTTAGTTGGGTAAAGTTGTCCCAAAAATGCATCCATTACCGCGGGGCTTTCATCTTGTATTTCGTAACCCCGCGAACAAAAGGCCCTTGAAAAATCGAAGCTACCTCTCGATGCTCGGTGCCCAGGGGAAAGGAGCCTTGAGGAAAGTAAACTTGCGCGCGCGGCTCTCTATCCTGGAGTTCTTCGGGAAGACTCTTTGTGCGTAAAAGAAGCCCCGAGAATAAACTCTGCTGTGCTAAATTACTTTGGATGCCGTTCGCAAGCTTATACGTTTATGCCGCCTGAATTTTAATCCAGCCAAATTATTCAAGCTTTCACGACTATACTGTTTACTAATGAAATGAAGTTATTTGAATAAGTTTACTAAAATAATACTTGGTCTATATAGATATAGAATATATTCGTTAAATAAAAGATTTAAAAATTATTTTTAATTAATAATGTGCTCTCTTATTTATTGGCTGTTGACCTATACCGACTAGTTCAGTTTAAACGTTAGATTATGCATCATTCTTTCCGTGGGATATATTATGGTTCAGATGAGTCTTACAAAGAATAGATTTATGATCCGTAAATATAATTGTGGTTAAATGGTCCGTAAATAATTGCAGTTAATGCAGGCCACCTCGATCAAAAGACTCAATGAACGCAACGGTTCAAATGGATAGCTTTCATTATAAATATAGACTGCGAAATAATTTGATTTCAAACTACAATTTAAATGATTTGCTGGATTCATGATTTATGATATAAGCTTCGAATAATAATAATGTACCTTTATTTAACTTTAAGTTTTACAAATTTTACATATACAAATGTATTTTTCCTTAGCCTATTTCCTTCTGGTCGCCATCCAGCATTTGTCCTCTCTCTCTATTCTAAAATACTTCATTTTCCTATTTGCCTATTCTCGCTCTATTTCATATTTCTTTTTCTTTTTCAATTTTGCCTGCTCTCTTTCTCATCCTGTTTTTTCTAATGTCTTTAATCAACTTTTCTCTCTTCTTTATTCTTCTTCCTTGACTTCTTTCTTTCCTTCTTTCTGTCTCGTTTTGGGCAGTTATACCTTCCTTCCCTATGTCCCTTTTCATTCTCACTCCTCCAATATTTTCCTTTCTTTTTCTACCTTCTTCTGCTGGTGTTCCTCTTCTTTGATTCTTATCCTTGCTCTTCTTTATACCTTTCATCTATCGAAGTCCTCCGTTTTCTTTTCTTCTTCTATTTTGCTTTCTTCCTCTGTTTTCTTTTTCTTGCTCTTCTTCCCTATGCCTCTTCAATCCCCTTTTCTTTCATTAACTCAAATTAATAGGTTACACCTTTTTTAAACCTCTTTCCTCTTCGTCCCATACTAAAATTATATCCTCTCCAATGTATATCTTTCCATATGCTATCTTACATGTTCCCATTTAAATTTTCCTGATCTCATGCCTTCGATCGCTACTTTTTTATTTTCTCTAATTCTCCTCTGCATTTCTCTTTCCTGTTTTGTTAGATCCCCTTCTATATACATCCTGGTTCCTCTAAAATTTTTTTTACTCAACATAATTTTCATTTTTTCACTCCAACTTTCGCATTCTATTCCTGTCATACTTTTCTTTGTCCTTATTTTCCACACTCTTTTTATTTTCGGATTAATTCCCAAGCTTTCTTCAAACCACCTTTTGACTCGTTCTTCTATCTTACTCTCATCGTCCCAATCTTCAATCCCTGTTATAATTACATTGTTTTTAATCCTTTTTCTTTCATATTCTTCTGTATGTTTCTTGTAATTTTCCATCCTTTTTTCCCAGTCCTCCATCCTTTCTTCCATGTCCTCCAACCTTTTGTCTTCATTTTTCCGTTCCGTTTTGCACCTAATCTCGTATCTTTCCCATTTTAGCTTTAATTTTTCCATTTCTTCCTGGCATCTTTTCACCTTTTCCCCTATCTCCTTTGTTATTTTGTCATTCCTTTTCTTGTTCTCCTCCATAGGCTCTTTTATCTCCTCTCTTTCTTTCTGTATTTCCTTTAATACGTCTTCCAGTATTTCCCTCGCCTTTTTCATTTTCCCCCTTGTGTCTCTTCCTTTCTTTATTTCTCTTTTCATTACTTCTATTATTCTATAAATCCTATTTCTCAATCTCAAATCTCCCTTACCCCTCTAGTCCTCTAGTCCTTTCTAACTCCACTTTTCTATTCTGAGTTTTCTCTGTTCCTTCTTCCCTTATTGTCTGTATCTTTCTTTTCCAACTCTTTTACAACCGAAAATTTTATCACACTTTTCGTTATTTTGCTCACTAGCACTCAACTTTTCCTCTAAATTCACTTTCTACTCATTTTTTCCGAGCTTAGACTCTCTAAACGTGTTTACTGGACGGCGGCCATCTTCTCTCCCTCTATAAGCTTCGAATATTTCACAGTTAATTAAATTGATTATTTGGTCAGTTGGAAAGTACTTAAGTTCAGAATGATATTTTAATAATAATAAAGCTCAGTTGCTTCACAGCTTGTGTAGGTATTTTTATAACATTTGGAACATTTTCATAGACATGTACATTAACCGTTTTTGTGTATGGCTCTGTGTGAGATTCACTGCATTGTCTTTCTATACGTCTCACTTTACGCTGGCTTAGCTAATAGTAATATATGATACTACACACCATCTGTGAAGAGCGAACTCTGCAATTAGGTTTTCACACATTACTTTACTCTGCAATCCTCATTCTTTTTATAATTCATATTTCACATATAATTTCAGCAATGAAGTAGGAAGAACGTGTGAACATGTTTATCGATCTTACTATAAAAATATCTTATATTATATTATTTTACCTAAACAATATCAAATAAGCCTTAACAATGTGGGAGTTTATTTTAACAGTGTCATATTTTTTCCCCGCAAAAGTGGTGATTTCCACATGAGTCAGTAAAGACGAGCACGAGATTCATCTTTGCACACGTAGCGTATTTCAATTTTTCCTAAGCCCGTGCGAAAAATTCTACTTTGCGCACGCTGTTAGGTAAAATATATTTCCTAATAGAATCTGTTGCTAGGAAAAATAAAATACTCTGCACGTATACAAAAGTAATTCTCGTGCTCGTTGCTTCGCTCGGGCAGCAAACCCGGCTCGTGCGGGAATCACCTCCTTTGCACACTTGTAGCTTATATATTCGATAGTACTAAAGAGATGCTTACTAAAATGTACGAATTTTTTTATCATAACAAATTCTGCTTAACTGCAGTAACCAACATTTTATTACTCATAAAAATATAGGTAATTGTATTAGAAAACAAATTCATGTATCAGAATCTAATCTAAATGGACTAGAACGTTAACTTGGCAATAGATAATCAAATATACAAGCCAAACTACCACATATTTACAATTGAACCTGTATTATCCCCATAATTTACATGTCATTTTTCATTAGTTCGACTTTCACCTTCTCTCGTCTCTTTTGTTCTCTTTCCCTGAAACAATCCTAGTTTCCTGAAACAATCCTAGTAGTAACAGAAATAGTCCTATAAAATGTGGACTATTTCTGTTACTACTTACCAATATAGTCGACAGATGTACGCTACCGATGCAGTTAGTTTTGCAGTTGTCTCATAACTATATCCTTTAGTGGCCAACAAAAAACCACAATAACAATTATTTTCAACTTTTCTCGTTGAACCGATTCAAAAAAGCCGAGGCATATGGAGAAAGAAGGAGGCGAAGGAGGAGCGCGCGTGTGATTGAGAGAAAAAAATACGTGAGAGAAAGGCAGCGAGATAGAGATAGGGAGAGAAAGAGAGAGAAAGAGAGAGAGAGCAAGGAACTGCGCAAAGGAGAAAAAGAGAGAGGAGGAACGAAAGGAGACAAGAGTAGCGGCGGCGGCGGCGGCGACGGTGGAGGCAGGTAGGAGTAGTGGAAGAGTTGAACCGTGATATCGGTTTCCGAGGTCCGCGCGCTACACCTTCAGTCCTCGCTTAGGCGTTGTACCGAGCATGCGCGCGCAAACTGTCTCTCTCTCTTTCTCCTTTCGCGGGCTCTTATTTTGAACAACTATAGCTCTGATATATATATATATATATATACCAACGGACACTTGTGGTGAGCGCAGTTGTGGGATATCCGATGTTATGTCCGCGGGGGACAGATTTGCTGCGGGGCTCGATCGTTCGATTTGGCTGTTTTGTTTGTGAACCGTAAGAAAGAGAGACTTTATTGAGTATACGAGTGTATTGAGTTTTGGATAAACGAAATATCTGTAGTGAGGTGGCTCGGCTGAGCATTGCGGGACACTTTGTCAGTTTTTGTGTTATATGAATTCTTCAGGACGACGCGCACCTGATGGGGTTCGCGTGGGACGAGGTAAGACTTAATTTATTATAATTGTTTGTTATTGTTTCGCTACGGGGCGTTGGCATTTGTTTGGGATAATTGTTATTTTATTAATGTTGCGCTAGAGACTCGCGCTGAGAATAGTGTCATTGAAAGCGGCTGAAATTATAAAATCCTATAAGATTAGGGTATTGATGGATGTGAAGAATTATGATGTGTTTCGACGGGAAATCGGCAGACTGATGTTTTACAAAAAGTAGCGATGAGTAGTAGTGTATTTTTTAAATTGCGATACGTGTGTTCCTTTTTGACATTAATTTAAATGTCAAAAGTGTGAGTAAGATGTAAAAATGAATGGTGACAGTTGAGTAACAGTACGATTTGAGCGAAAAAGAAACGTTGAACATATATACAGAGGATGGTCTTTGCAAATTTATTCGGATGCCCCTTTTTATTTTTGCGTTTTGCAAACAAAAACTGATTTACATTGGGGCCACACCACACAAGCTTTAAGAATCAGTGAATATTTTACACGAAACTATATTAACATAAAATCAGGCGTTGCGGGATCCTATGTATCATGCGGTTTATACAATGTTTCATTCGTGTGTATATACCCTCGAATGTATGACAGAATTGTGCACGTGCAAGCCTTGTTCAGTTCTGCGAAAAATTCTTTTCTCGATACTCTCGCATTATATCTAAAATCAGTAAATTGTGTGCTGCCGTTATGTTTAAGACAATAGAAATGATTATGGTACAGATTATGGATCATGAACAGTTAATTGCCTAATACTGGTTTGAAGTCTTGTAATTTGCACGTATATTATTTCTACAAAATATTTATTTCATGGCTAAGCTCACATTATTTAATGAAATAAAATGTAAATAGATTCCACTATTTTTATAAATTTTATACTGTATATTAACCTCATTATTAGATTTGTCTATGAAAAGTTACAAACGAATAGATTTTTACACAATTAATTATCAATACGTTGAAGAATTTGAACAAAACATAAGTATGTAAGTATAGTCGGTTTTTATGCATCTAAA
Organism: Megastigmus dorsalis; assembly: GCA_900490025.1. Classification (NCBI taxonomy): domain Eukaryota; kingdom Metazoa; phylum Arthropoda; class Insecta; order Hymenoptera; family Megastigmidae; genus Megastigmus; species Megastigmus dorsalis. The sequence continues at coordinate 14,432 of UELU01140678.1, read as the reverse complement.
TATAAGTCAATGATACTTTCACACTAGTGTACCTATTCTAACAATGTTTTATACCAATAGTTCCTTCTCATTCAATGCTAAAGGTGGTATTTTTATCTCTTCCAGAGGATATGACTAAGATCATGCATATTGATTGGTCATTAAAGATAGCAAATGTCTAATGAGTAATAATCGTAAATATGTAACGTCAGAGTACCAAATCCAAAAGTATCATGCGTGGTAGTAAAACAATTTTTATCAATTTATTTTCTTCGGGTGATTCAAAAAAACTTTTTCATAGGTCCATTGAAATGGCAATCAGATCTGCATGTGGATATATGCACAAATGTTATTTTGTTTTTACTTCCTGTAGCTTGCATATATTATGTTAAATAACAAAGTAATAAATAAAAATAAACATTTTTTCTACTTCAAAAATACGCAGATTATGTTTATTGTAAAATGAGTGATTTAATTCAGTATCTCAGCGTCAAAATTGCACTTTTTATCGGTGTGAATATGTATATATTCATCGATGTTCCCGTTAACTATTTGTCTAAGGAGTGTGATGATCCATCGTGATATATAATATGTAAAGCTATTGAACTCGCAGAAAAATTTCTAAATAATACGCATAATTATATTGATCCGTTAGTGCCTGCGGAGTCCTGTAGTACCCACTTAAATTATTCAATTTTTTGGAGTTCTTATACAATAATCTCAAAATTTCATAGAATAAATATATATAGTTGAATCTATCGTTCCTTTTATTCTTCATTAACATCACAATGAACAATTTTAAAAAATTTGCGTTTTTTAATTTTATTCAATGAAGATCGATTTGGTCACCTCACCCTTAGTAAATATTATATAGATAAAATCAAAACCATAGTTACCGATAACCTCTAATGAGTACTGTACACTCAGCGGTTGATAAGATAATGACTGCAGATTTACTTTAAACATTTAGAAACAATTCATTATTCTATAATATGATTTTTCAATTAGTACTTAACGTGAATTTACATTTTCTCATAACACGTAGAAGTATTTTTTGCGCTATCCAATGTAATATTATGAAAATCAATGAAAGAGAAAATGGTAATATTATTCTACCCGTTAGTACTCAGGAGTATGATTGACTTCAAACAAGCATGTATATATGCATGATGCATCCTGTCTATTAAAAGAGAAAGAAATGTTAAAAAATTTATCATTGAATGAATTTACAAAATATACTGGTATACGACTAATAGCAAAGTGCATGTTAAGTAGTAACAGAATTATCAATCAAACATATTTCATTGGATTCACGTAAGTTCTCGTGTATGATTCTATTATAAAGTCATTCTTCACATTTGTCGGTAGACCAATTTAAAAAAGCTCCACTTTTAATGGCATAGCCATTTCTTTAGCAGGATGCAGGGGAATATCCATTAGCTTTATAAATAAAATGGTTTTATATCGCTTTATATATTTCACTTGGTTGCATTCATTTAAAAAAAAAGATTTTTCATTTTCATTTTGAAATCACTTATACTTTTGCAATGGCATTAGTTACAACAAATTCAATATTTATTTTCCATTCTATCAAGATTGCCAACTTTATTAACCAATAACTTTCTATATATCATTTGATTATTCATCCCCGTCACGTATGATGTGTGACGGTATTGAATTCCATACCGTCGACACGTAGAGATAAGAATGCAAAGAGGATACCCTAACAAAAAGTCATTCATTGCTCAATATAATTTCTGCGGCCTGAATAATATTGCAAAACAAAATTTGGTCCGCTTTAATTCAGACGCTGCCATTTCAACGATGTTAATAATGACCATGATATTGATCATATTTTCGTCGAATGGATTGAGAAATCAGAAGAGACTTTCTTTTTAAGTTAGGGTCGGTATGTAGCAACATTTTTTTTTTGTTTTTTTGTGTGTCAACAATCGATGGCAATGGGTATTTTATCATTACAATTTTGCTGCATAAACACGTTTTTCATGTATCTTTTGCAATGGAAATGACGGAAAAAGTAAAAATAAACTTTAACAGAGCACATTGCAAAATTCTATCTCAATCATAATACAGTATACATTATTATTCCGAAGGCAAAAAATTGAAGCAAATATATGTATATAAAATGTCTGATGGAATCTGACCCGTTACTACTTGTCTATTTTTTTTATTTCTAGTTTGACATTAGCCTGTCGAGCAAAGTCCTTTTATTTAAAAAATGTTTTTATCTAAACTATCAAGCTATTATAAATGTCACCCATAAAGAACGTGTTTCTTTGCTGCAAAATCCCAACCATTCCAACGTTCATAATAACTTTTCCCCGCTGAAAATACCTCGCACTCAACGCACAAGTTATATTGCGAAACCTTATATTATACGTATCAGCAATTTACAATGGATTATCAGGATCTGGTATCGCAATTCAAACGCCTCTCGCGACTGATTTCTGCGCTGCACACATAACGAGAGAGAGAGAGAGAGAGAGAGAGAGAGAGAGAGAGAAGCATCTCCGTGAACATCTCGTCCACTTCCGTATCGGGGCTTTCCCAAGTCGCGCGGGCGACTCCGCAATGCGCGCGGGTGATTCGAATCAGCGGCGGCGACTACGGCCCGCAACATCCGTCCAGTTTCCAGTTCAAAAGCGAGCCGTCTATCTGTCCGCTGCACTGCTTATATGGTATATATATGTGCACACATAGGTAATGTCAGGGTCAGCGCCGTGAGAAAATCTCGCACATATGGCTATCGCTCTCTCTCTCTCTCTCTCTCTCTCTCCTTCTCTCTCTCTCTCTCGCTCTGTCTTTCTTTCCATTACATGTACGACGAGAGCACACACACGCACAGATACACACACACACACACACAGGTATAAAGTGCAATGTAGAGAGCGAGAGAGTGAGGCCAGTAAGGTCCTTCGCATAAAGAAGTCGAGGAGCCTATGTATACGAGAGTTTGTATAGGTATATAGAGAGCGACGGGTTTTCTTGACCTGAAAACCGCATGCCAACTCGCGCGTTTCAATTAACGGATATAAATTATTGTATCGCTCGCGAATCACACAGACACACACAAACGTACACTTATTCAGAATCTCACAGACTCACACGTATGTAATATCTCATTCAGGATCACTCGCGATGTAACTCGTATTACTTCGCACTGCATGTGCCTGTGTTTATCTGTGCGTGTGTGTGTGTGTGCGTGTCTGTGTGTTGTGTACGACGGCGGCGAAGGCGTGGCGGAGCGTAGCGTTACGCACATATCCGAATCGCAACATGCGATCTTTCTCTCTCTCTCTCTCTCTCTCCCTCTGGAGGTACAGCCTGCAAAAAGGAGGAGGAGAAGGAGGGAAGGGAACGAGAGGGATATAGGGTCCGAACGTTATCCCCTTGAGAAACGATCTCCTGCGCGGTGCAAGAGAGGACTCGTGTGCAGTGACGTGGCGAGGGGCAATGCTACTCGCTCTGTATTCTTGAGAGTGCGGTTATATACTGTTGGTGCTGCTGTGGCTCCTGCTACTGCTGTTGCTGCTGCTGCTGCCGTGCTCTGGCGCAGTGTAATAAGCGAAATGAGTGGCTTTGCAGAAAAAGATGTGGAGGCGCGAGATGCAAATAAAAGATATACCTACACCTCCAGATTGCTGGAAACACACCAATTGCACCTTTACCTTTTGTTTTTATATTTTCTTGCTTTCCACATAGGCTCATCGTTGTAATACGGAGACCTATTTTTCTCGACAAATTTTCGCATTGAAACAATGTTTTTTTTCACGATAATCAAGTTCTCTATCAAAGCACTATGTAGCTCCGTAATATGCTCATGAAGGCATGTAATGAAAAGTACATCTTATATGACAACAATTTCTGCATAGCTATGATGCTTTTTCTTTATTGACAATGTCACTTTTATTATTACTTTGTGCTCAGCGAGCTATGCACGCTCGGGCACAAAAGATGCACGCAAGCCGCGCAGTCCTGCTTCATTCCGGGAATATGAATGTAAAAAGAATTTAATCTCAAAAAGCTTTCTCTTTCAGATAGTAAAGGATAGTGCTAGAGATGCAGATGTAAGATTCTAGGGCTTCGTGTATGTCCTACTTTCGAGGTTCCTTTATCAGCAATTTTATAAAAGTTATTCCAAAAGCTGATCTTCTCGATTATAACAACTAATACTTTACTTTTGTGGTTTGATTTTTTTTATAAAATGAGTATTTATGCTACATTCCTTGTACCGCTACCGCATCAATAGTTATTTATTTCGAGCTTGCAACCATTAAAGCAATTATGGGCACAGAATGAACAAAAATAATAAATAAAGAAAAAGGTATAATAGAACAACCGATATAAAGAAAAGTCTTATTGTGAATTCAGTTCAATCTTCCAAATATAATTTAAATATGACGGTTTTTAAGCAATATATGATCGTTGTATACACAAACATTTGTAGCAACAAACTGTAGGGAACGAAAAATTTATTTACACCAGGGCCATAAAAAAAATATGAAGCATCGATATTTTTTTCGCGCAACAGCTCCGCCAATTTATTACGTCATAAATATTCGCGGCAAGCCCCATAACATTCGAATTACAATTCTCGTAAAAATAACGTCACCAGCTATATAGCCTTCACCTCTCGCGCGCGCTCGACACAACCACCTGCGACTGCACGTACTCCGTACATACACCGCGACAGTCCCAACCTTTTACTTTCTCAAAGACAACGTGCACGGCGCGGCGCGCTTCGAAAACCCAAAGATCAAGAGAGAGAGAGAGAGAGAGAGAGAGAGAGGCGGCTGAAACGCAAACAGGAACGTGTCGTTAATAATGAGACTCGCGGCAGCGGCGGAGGCTTTTCCGCGTGGCGCTCTTATGCGCGTGCGCTCTCCAAGGCCACTTCCGCTCTCTTTCCCCGTTTGCTTTATTTTTTTTTTCACGCTAAAGAACGCGGACGCGCCCCGTGAGCGCATCATCATCATCATCGTCATAGTCGCCCGGTTGACTTCCGCGTATGCTTTCACTACGTATACGAGGCGAGAAAAGTCTTCTTACGCAATATATACCGAGTCTCTCTCTCTGTCTCTCTCTTGGCTAGCTCCTCTTTCACGGTCAAGACCTTTTTCTCCTTCCTTCTCTTTGTCCGCGCTCGCGTAATAAAAAACAGAGAGAAAGAGAGAGGAAAGAAAAAAAAGAGTCTTACGCTCGCGCACCGCAGAGAAGAGGGACGATGAAGGAAGAAAAGCTGCTCTCCCACGACGCCTCGTAAACTCGCTCGTTTCAGATCGTAAAAGGGTAGAAGAAGGTTGCTTCTCTCGCTCTTTCTCTTTGTGTGTCGGCGCGAGACTCGCGACGTCTGATGATATTATTCGTGAATGCACTTTTAACGCGGAGTCGAGCGAGAAGAGGACGACTAGAGAGATTCTTGTGTGTGTGGGTTTCTTTTAAGGAGGTGTTCCAGTCACACAAGAAGACCGTATCTCGTCGGGGCGATGCTCGTGTTGGTTTTAATTAAAATCCAAAACTTCGCGCGCAGTCGCTTTGGTGGGCGTCGAGTCTTTTATATATATGGAACGAGTTCTATAGAACTTTAGCAGGTTCTTTTCGCTCGCGCAGATTCGCTAATTTGATTAGACGAATGCGTATTTAAAGCTTCTTTTTACCTCACTATATAAATGAATATTAGTTTCTTTGACAGTGCGCTGTTTTTTTTAAAGAACATCACTGCCTTTGAATAGTAAGTTGTATAAAAATTACTATACGTTCAAAGCAGGGATATAGCATTTCAAAAACAGTCCACACTTTACTTTTGTACATCGAGATCTCTTTGGACTATTTGCGTTGCCTGCTATAACGTTTCTTTATAACCCTTTTTTGTTGCGAGTCGGTGCACGAGAGCGCGATGATTTTTCAGGCGTTATGGATGACGGTGTTTTTTTTCCTGTTATTAGTCACGATAGATTAGGTCGGGAAGCTGGCTAACTTTTCTTCTTTTTTTTTTTAATGATGATGATGCGCACAGAGCAAATTGGATTATAACGTTTTACCCGAGCTTTCTTTCACAATGGTTGAGCTTGAGATCGGGTTATATTAAAAAAAAATCAAGTTGAATAACTGTAAAAGATCTACTCATTCATTATATCGGGTAGCTAAACATCTTTTTCTTATACGGATCATAAGTTATTATTAAACAGTTTTTAATTTTCAGTTGAATTATTTAGTTTTATGGTGTTAATTAATAACACTGTAAGCATATCTGTCGCTCAATATAAACAAGTACAAACGAACTTTCTTTTAAAAAATTCCACCTGCGTGTAAATAATTTATAACATAAATAGTAACAGAGTGTAATTCGTGTTTATTTAGTATCCTGTACGAAAGCTACGCAAATAGAGCATGCAGTGTTTAATTGTACTAGTTTTTTTCTGAATTTTTTTCTAGAAAAAAGTCCACTTTGAGGAAGAAAAATAATACCTATGCGAAAAAGTGTATCAGTTTCCTATAAATGTTGACGCGTTTCACTTTATTGATCTAAAAACCAGACCAAACTTTCTCATCGAATATGCAGATGAACTCGTAGATGAATATAATTGGCAATTTACAATATCAATAATGCACAATTAGTGTATGCGTGAATTTTATTAAATGAATGGCAATATTCGTTAAACCACAGAGCTTACACAGTTGCAATTATAAATATGATCATATATACATATAAATATTACTAAGGTGCAGCCGTTTAATTAAAGGAGTCCGTCATTTCTCAGAATCGGCCTTTTCAACTGCGGCAGGTATTGCGTATGATCGTAGCGGGCGATCGTTTAATCTTGTTTGCGCTCGCGCAGGAATGGAGCTGGCATTGTGGGTGGGTGTGACAATTGGCTCGTGCGATGGTGGAACGTGCTTTTGAAACTGAAAATGGTCGTTGTCGTGTGAATGACCGAGCGCCAGATCATCAAGAATTGAAATTAGAATCGAGAGTGAACAGTTCTTTTCCGTTTATCTTTTCAATTGGTTTTTTTTAGGAAGTATAAAATTCAAGTTCAGATTAAATTTATTTAGTTATATACTTAGATACTTGTACAAGCCACTAGAATTATGCATAATGTGAGTACAATTGAAGTTTATCGTTGTAGAGTAACTTGCGGAGCTTTGAGATTAGTAGAACTTTTATTCTTAAGAGCGAGAATGTGCTAGATTGTACCTAGTTATGGAAATTAGTTTCAAACAAGTATAACTCTAGATTTCTCACACAAAACTTGTTTACATTTGAAATTGTCTTTACTTAGAATATCATCTGGTTCATAAAATCAAAAAATATAGTATAGCGTTCTCTTATTTCTTTATACTAAGTATAATAGTTAATACACGGAGAAAAAGGATGTAGCAATATTTATGATGAATATACGAAAAACTACTATGTTGCGTACCAAAGCTGTGATATACTCATTTTATGGAGATTTTTCTTATATTCATAACAAAAATTACTATTCAACATAGCAATTTTTATAGAAATTTATAGCCAAAATCACTATGTCCATAGTAATATTTGTTATGAATATAAGAAAAATCTCCATAAAATGAGTATATCACAGCTTTGGTACGCAACATAGTAGTTTTTTGTATATTCATCATAAATATTGCTACATCCTTTTTCTCCGTGTAGGTATATAAATATTTCGATGTAAAGTAAATTTTTATTTGGTACTTTATTTACATCATACCATCATTCATTACATTAACCATTTAAATTCGTGTGAACTAAAAATTAAATTTAGATGCAATTATGTGATTAGCAAAACAGTTTATTTTATTATTTACAATATTATATTGAAGCACTTTCAAAGTGTATTATATAGAGCAGACAATGTACTTTCAAATTTCAATTAACGATGTGAACGTGTTGACGTTTTATAGCTTGAACATGTGGAACATCATTTTACATTTCGAAAATGCTGTCGTGATAAAATAATTGCATACTAAAAGCAGGTAATTATTTAAGTATGAAAACATTTAAATAATAAAATAATTCAATGAAATACAAAATGTTTAATTTAAAAATACATTACAAACGTACATTTCTATATATCGCTATATTAACTTCAGAAGATTATTGAACATTTTTAATTAGCTTACACTAAACTGAATTACATTTCAAATTTTGCATAACAAGTAATAACATCTTCTTTAGTTTTTTTAAAATTCAATACTCAAATATCTTCATATATGCATGCATTATCTTATATAAATTGGATATTTTATTGGTTAAATAAATGATAATTGCATTTTACATATCCTTTCTAAATGCATTCATTAAACTCACTGATAAATTAATTAAGCTTATTATGAATAATCAAGAATCATATTATTATTGAAATACTGTCTAAATTCGCTCTAGCACTTTTCCACCTTTGTATGTGTACAATATAATTCGCAATAATTCCATCCGAGCTCTCTTGGCGATACAAGCAAAACAAAAACACCCGACACTCTCAGGCAAAGTTTCTATATAATATAATCTGAGTCAGCGAAAGATATACAAGTCGAGTAAGTACCGGATCACAGCGAGTGAAAATCTGAAGAAGAGTCGCGAATATAAGCTCGTCCGGTTCCATAAGTATAGCAGCAGCCGCCGCTCAGCAAAAGACCGGTGGCCATATATACCATATACATATATATATTATAGGTATAGCGGTGCGGCGACGGCGAAATGTAATTGCGTCAACGGGGTCCCGTTAAAGACTGCTTTAGGTCTACCGGCCGGTGTCTCTCTGTGCCTGTGTGTGTGTGTGTGGCTCATAAACATCTCAGCGTTAAGTCGGCTCTCTCTCTCTCTCTCTCTCTCTCTCTCTCTCTGTCTCCGGTCTGTGCAGCGGCAGGAGGCCACTCTCGACTCGGCCCACACAGAAAGGAGCGCGCGAGCTGAGCTCCTGCCGCCGCCGACGATCGGCCCTACGGTTCCGCTTCTCTTTTGCCGCTCGATGTCTCCTCGACTCTTGGGTGTGTGTGTGTGTGCGTTCGCCTGCTGGACCGATGATGCTTATCCGATGGCTTCGACGAAAAATAAAAGAGCGCCGATTTACATTCGATTCCCGCTTCTTCGCCTCCGCGGCTTTGTCTTTGTACGCTTTATTCGGGCTTTTATGGGCTATTTTTCGCGGCTGCTTCCGATATTAGGCTTACATTGAATATAAAAAGACGCGCGATTTATTGTTCATTCGGTGGAAATTCGATATGGCGGCTGCGGTGGTCGATAGTTGATGAGCCTCGAGTGTTGCTGAAATTCGGCGCTCTTGAAGTAGGTATACGCTTTCCTTATTACGAATTTCTTTCGTGAATCATAATTTTCAAATAGCGCTTGGATAGCGTTTATGAGTATCGGTTAGCATTCGTGAACTATACAGTATACGGGGAACGAGAATGTAATTCTGGGAATAGAATCATTTTATTTGCTGATTATTTTGCAGATTATGACAGTAATTTGAATACAAAGTGTGCTGTCAGTCGATGGACTGTGAGCATTTTAAATATATTTTATGCTTTGATTGTGAAAAGGAGACGAACTTAAAGCAGCATGTTGATTTTGTACGACGAATCAAAAACGAACATTTAATATATACAATGAAAGTGTTTGCCAGTAAATAAATACTTACATCACTAGGTAGATGGTCTGTTTTATAAATTAATTCATACAATAAAATTAATTTATTTTCTTTACTATTACATGATGAAAATGTAACGGTTATTACTTAATTTAAAGCATTTCATATACAAGAATAATACATACAAATAAGTTATTTAGATATGGATATGATTTTTCGTACATCATTTCTTTTTTTATTTATAATATTAAGATATAAAACTTTTTCAAATTGAAATTCCAAGAATATAATAGTTTTAATTACATATTTATAAATTGTCCAACAGTATATATAATAAATCTTCGTAAAAAATGTGTCGTCTAAATTAGCATAAAAAATGAGGATGAACTGTAATTGTACACTGTACAATTACATTATTCCGCCCAACTTTATTTTTCTGTTTTGATGAAAATATATTGCACTGTAAATTACGTCAATTAAGAACAAAATTAGCCTAGATGCATAAATTATATAAAATATAATTCATATTGGATGAGTCATATCACTCGCATGATATACACACGCATTACACTGCATATATACCAGAGCTTGACGTATCGACAATTCAATAGGACTACGCAACACAACAAAACCTGAATACTTGTATCCCCCTAAAGCGGCGCGCATATCCAAAAAAAATGATGTCCTGCGCGCGGCTTAGCAGAAGCGAAATATAACAGCCATTCCGAAAATTCTCAGGCGCGCATGTATACATATATATACACGTTATATCCAAATTTATAAGCCAGCTGATCCGGCGCGGGATGCGGCAAAGGAAAAGCCGAGGGGAAAGCGCATCCTCTTAGTTGTCTCTCGCAGCTTTGAGTCCGCCGCTCTCATCGGTGTCGGATGTCATCGGGACATCAGAGAGGAGCCATCGCGCGCCTCCTTGTACCGCGCACAACTGCTCACCGAAGCTCGTGGCGCGCGTTCACAATCGCGCGCAGGACGAGTCATCTCGCGCCTACGCGTCTCTCGGTCTTTACCCGCCAAGGGGGGGTCGTCGTGTGAAGTCTGCGCCGCCGCCGCTCCCCGTGACTCGTTCGGGGAACGAAATAATTGTCACCCGCCGCACACGCCGTATATATTCTATAGAACCGCGCGCGGGAGGTTTTACCTAGACGGGGTGGCGTAAGCGCGCGATTAATGCCGGAGCGGGTCAACGCGGGTGTCTAGCCGCTCTGCCGCTCTGCCGCTCTGCCGCTCCATGACGTCATGTACCAACAGCGGGAGATATACGCGCCCCTGCGGATGGAGTCTGCTACTGCTGCGTGTTATATAGTGTGAGCGCGCGGCAGGTTTGCGTCGCTGGAGGTGAAATCTCCTACCGGGCCTTTGAGGGACTCGGTCGATCTTCGCTCTTGTACATATTTCTCTCTCTCTCTCTCTCTCTCTCTCTCTCTCTCTCTCTCTCGCTTCTTGTCCGCGTGTATATAGTATGCGACGCTTAAGCGTTATTTATGTCTTCTTTTCTCGACTATCCTCGGCTCTCCTCAGCGCGAGAGCTTTCTTTTTTTCCCTCGACGATTATATACGAAATGCCTCGATTCGTGTCTCTTTCTGGGAATGCGTTGTCGGTGCTTCCGACAATTTTTCAATATTCTACGAGTCCCAGCGTATCTTATTTCGTCAATTTTTCATTTATACTTCATTGGCTTGTGTGTGCATATTTGCTGGATGGTCGAATATTATAAGCGACTATACTATCATGAATCGTTGTTTGAATTTTTAATTATATAAATGTCTTTGACTCTCTATAATATATAAATTTTCGTACATAATGCTTACTATTAATATTTAATTGTTTTTATCATAATATTGAAGTTTTTTAAATAACCGTGTAAGTACTACAGTTTAAAAATGAGCATTAACAGTATAATCTGATTAAAATAATGCAGAAATATTAAAGTAGTAATATCATATACGCATCTCTAAAGTACACAAGTTTACAGTCATTTTAAAAGGATTTGAAAAGCTGCGTAAATAAACGTTGAAATGTACTTATAACATTGAAAATCTTGTAATGTTAATGAAAACTTATTTTTACCATGGATATAATGTTTTAAAAATTAAGATAATGAAAAATGCTTAGTATATATTTAATGCTCTCTACATATAACATAAAAGAATACAGCAATAAATGTTTATACTACAACTTTTATAAGAAGTTCGTGAAGATCCCAATAAATATAGTTTACTTGCTTGTAAAAATTTAACAATCAATAAATACGGCTAAACAGCATTCTAAAAAGTTCTGCAACGCATCTGTAAAATCGTTAATTCAATCAACAAAAAAAAAGCTTAGCTGCAGGCAATCGCTATGCTAAACCTAGTGCATTAATACTTGGCAGCGGCTTAGCTCGTATAATTTCGTGAAAGTTGCGAAAATCTCCCGACTAAACTTTAAGCGCTGCTCATCCTCGGCGCAGTATTTGTTCATATTGTCGTTAAAAGAAAAAAATAGCCACGGTCGAAAAGGCAAAAGCACACAGCCGCAAATTTACCGGGGCGCCGAGGTCAAAAGTAGTCGTTGACGCTGGCGCGCGCGCCAGTTCACATGGCGCACGTACAGATGCGCCCGCGATCCCCGTCTTCACCTGTCCAGCCTCTCGCTGTGCACACACATTCGCTCTCCCGGGTAGGGCGAGCGATGCGAGCCTCTCTGTTTACCCACGAAGCGAAGGAGCCGCACCAGCAAGGCGCACGAAATATTTCCAAGCCGAATGAGAGAGGCGAGCGCGGCTGCGATGGGAAAGCGTCTGCGCTGCAGGTCGTCGCAGCCGGCCAATAAGTAGCCCGGCAGAAGGCCCCCGGTGATGGTCCACCGACTCTCGCACAGCTTCTTTCGCTCGGCCTCTTATCCGTGTCGCGTGTGTCTGCAGTATGTGCGTGTGAGTGTGCGGGGAGACGTGGGCAGGCGAGCCTCGAGAGAGAAAGAGAGACGCGATGCTCGCGCTTCTCGTCGTCGCTCGTGCCCCATTGTGTCCTCGTTGAAGACCGCCTGTGCGCTCGGCGCGCGGTCGCGAATCTCAATGAGGCGCGAGAGGGGCATAGTGGACGAGAGAGAGAGAGAGGGAGAGAGAGAGAGATGGAGTGAGACGGAATGCAAATAGATTCGCCGGGGAATCGGTGATTCATAGATCTTCTTCTCTCTGTGTGTGTGCGTCTCTGTGTGTGCGAGGATATAGGCTTGGCGAATGATATATATTTTTTGGGATGTCGTTTGTAATCCTCTTTCTATCATTCCGGGCTGAGTCATTATTTGTACATTTGCAAAAGACAATTCATTTTTGCTGCTTTTCATCCTGGGATTTAGGTCATTTCTTGCTCCTTTCTATCTCGCCGAGCGCCTGGTGGCCGTGGATTTGCTATACAGCCGACTGAAATCAAGAGCGAGAGAGAGGTATCGAGCTTATTATTCGTTCCGAACGATCGTGAAATCAAAATATTCGACTGGCGAAACAATTGGAATTTTCAATGTTCCTATTATATTAGAACTTTTAATATATTTGACATTATAGGATGTTGTAATTTATACGAAGTAAAATTAGATGCGCCCTACGACAATATTTTTATTAACTAATATCTATATAGACTCATTACTTTTGGTGCTTCATAATATTTTTCAATTTTCTTAACTGGTTGTAATTTTAGTTTCATAAATATCTTATTATTCTTTTTATAAATTTTCACTATGTATTTAATAATCTTAAACAATTCGAAACGAATTCCCGTGTAAACAGTCAGTTTTAAAAAACACGCATACACTCTCGAAAACACTTTTACTTTACAAAAAATATTTCATTTTCCACAGAATCAGCATGAAATTAAGGGCGACCGTGTCCGACGGTGTTTTGTCCGAAATTTCATTTGAGTAGGATAGGTATAGAAAACGTTAGCGTAAAATCCGGCCAATTTCACGGTGCAGATGAGGTTAAACGTTACAGCAGCAGGCCAGTAAAACGCCAAATGCATCATAGGATATACAGGTCCCAAGTTCATTATGAATTTCACAGTTATTATTGAAACGTCGATGTTGCATATCGGTGGAAAATGTTTGTTTATGTAATCTTCCTATGTTGTAAACAGAGTGCTATGCGAATATAATACGTTTTTAAACGTTTAGAAATGATAATTGTGCCTGACTTAATTGACCGAATAAGTATTGCTAATTGCTAGAATAAAAAGACTTTCAATGTAAACATTCGAGATCAAGTAGTAACATTCTTTACGGTCTAAATGATGCTTTAATGGAAGATAGTATAGTGCGGTACACGAGCATCACCATTAAAATGTTAAAAATGATTATTAGGAGAAAATTTATCTGTTCGTTCATTAGTTAAAAGGGAATTTGGATGGTACATAAAATTATATTGCGGCTACTCGAGCTGTATCTCAAACACGAAACTTTTAGCGTAAAACTATAATTATATTAATGAGCGAAAATGTTTAATTATATATATATATTATAAATATAGAAAAGACGTGTTTCCAAGTTTAAAATTGTTTTTCTTCCAAGTGAAATCTTGTTAGTCTTTCTCTTTTAAAATTTTCAGAGTATAACTATGTAGATATTTAAACTCGCCAACACAGAGAAAAAAATTCAATTGATTCAACAATTTTTCATAGTTGAAATAGCGCAAACTCTAATATTGTCAAATTAACAACGAATCGTTGTAGAATGGAAGACGGAAAAATCGTTATGTTAACAGAACATTTATTTAATCCAATAAGCTGAATCATTCATTTATCTATCTAATATGTTTAAATTAAATTATGGAATATTTAACTCAAAGA
>UELU01140673.1:3729-16549 GCA_900490025.1 Megastigmus dorsalis | reverse complement strand
AAGACATACTTGTAAACCCTAAAATGGGAAGTCTTACCCCACCCGCCGTACTCTCCAGACATTGCTCCTTCCGACTACCATTTGTTCCGATCGATGGCACATGGCCTAGCTGAGCAGCATTTCCATTCTTATGAAGAAGTCAAAGAATGGATCGATTTGTGGATCGCCTCAAAAGACACATCGTTTTTTCGAGATGGTATTCGACAATTGCCCGAAAGATGGCAAAAAGTAGTGGCTAGTGACGGACACTACTTTGAATCATAAACAGCTAATCACTTTTTCAGAATAAAGCCTCAAATTTTCGAAAAAATCGGCGGAAGCAAAGTTGTGCACCTAATAATAGTTGTAAGTATGTATTTAGATAAGACAAAACTCAGAAAGAAACATAAACAACAAAAAAAAAAGTAAAAAAAAATAGTAAAAAAAAAACAAAAAACCCTGATTCTCGATGATCGTTTACCTCCCGCGGTGAAAATAGGGCAAAATTTCATATAATGACAAAAGACGGTACAAAATAAAAACAAAATAGTTGAACATATTTGTAGAATTTCTGTTCGCAATACAGTATGTTATGGCGAGATACTGGCGATGCATTCTATTCTGTGAATCTCACAGCTGATTCGTAATCAGCAACTTTAAAAACCCTTATTTACGAATCTTTTTTCGAGAAACAAACATTTTTAGAAGTTTTGTCAGCCATTATGGATCCGCCATTTTGAATTTTGCAAATTTGACAAAAGATTTGTAATCAGCGACTCCAAAAACCCAACCCCTGCATGTAAATTTTTGTGAGTACTGGAGCATTCTAAGTATTGTAAGCCATAAAACTAGCTAAAGCAACAATATTAGAATAATAATTTGTTACTATCATTGTTTATCAGCCTAGCATTTCCAGAATCAAAATTAAAAAATACTGCAACCATATTTCCAAAGTATAACATCTTATTGCATGATTTTAACCGTTTGCAGTAAGAAAAAAAGTTGTTTCCGATCGAAATCGGTCATTGAAGATATATAAATTTGAAAATACAACTGCATATACATAATACATTACAAATAAGTAACTTAGAAGAGGAAAAACTTCCTGTTCGCTGGTCTGGCTCCATATAAACTAAAATACTTAAAATCTAATTAAGATGGCCGCCGCCCAGCAAACACGTGTAAAGAGTGTATGCTCAAAAAAATAGAGTAGAAAGTGAATTTAGAGGAAAAGTTGAGTGCTTATGAGCAAAATAACGGAAAGTGCAATAAAAGCTTCGGTTTTAAAAGAGTGGGAAAGAAAGACAAAGTCAATAAGAAAAGAAAGTACGGAGAAAGCCCAATATAGAAAAGTGAGGTTAGAAAGGGCTGGAGAAATGAGGGGCAAGGGAGATTGGAGGCTGAGAAATGGGATATATAGAATATTAGAGATAATGAAAAGAGAAATAAAGAAAGGAAGAGACACAAGGGGGAAAATTAAAAAGGCGAGAGAAATATTGGAAGACGCACTAAAGGAAATACAGGAAGATAGAGAGGAGATAAAAGAACATATGGAGGAAAGCACAAAAAGGAATAACAAAACAACAAAGGTGACAGAGGAAAAGGTAAAAAAATGCCAGGAAGAAATGGAAAAACTAATGCAAAAATGGGAAGGACACGAGAGCAGGTGCAAAATCGAACGAAAGGTTGGAGGATATGGAAGAAAGGATGGAGGGTTTGGAAAACAGGACGGAAAATAATAAGAAGATAACAGAAGAATATGAAAGAAAAAGGATTAAAAACAATGTAATTATAACAGGGATAGAAGATTGGGACGACGAGAGTGAGATAGAAGAACAAGTCAAAAGGTGGTTTGAAGAAAAGTTGTGAATTAACCCGAAAATAAAAAGAGTATGGAAAATAAGGACAAAGAAAAGTATAATAGGAATAGAATGTCAAAATTGGAGCGAAAAAAGAAAATAACGGTGAACAAAAATAAGTTAAGAAGAACCAGAGTATATATAGAAGGGGACCTAACAAAACAGGAGAGAGAAATGCAGTGGAAAATTAGAGAAGAAAAAAAAAGATTGAAAAAATAGGGATGGAAATTTGGAAAGCGGGAAGAATAGAAAAGAAACCTACCATAAAAGTAGCATACGGAAAGATATACGTTGATGAGCATCTCTGGGTATGGGATGAAGAGAAAAGAGTTAATCAGGGTTGAGGATAGATAAGGGAAGTAAAGGGGTATCGAAAAGAGCGGAAGAAAAAGAATGTAGGGCTAGGCGAGACGAAAGGCAAAAAGGAAAAAAAGAAGGAAGAGAAAGAAAGAGTGAACAGAGGTAAAAGAGAGCGAGGACAGGACCCAAAGAAGGGAAAAGTGCATCATAAGCAGAAAAAGGTAGAGAAAGAATAAAAAAATTCTGGAGGAGTGAGAGAGAAAAGGAACATAGAGAAGGATGAAATAATAGCCCTAAGCTAGACAGAAAGAAAGAAGATAGACAGAGAAAAGTGGAATAAAGACATGAAAAAGAAAAGAGGACGAGATAGAGAGCAGGGTAGATAGAAATAGAAAAAGAGAAGAGATATAAAATAGAGCGAATATAGGCAAATAGGAAAATGAAGTATTTTTGAATAGAGACAGAAGGGAAATGAAGGACGGTGACCAGAAGGAAAAGGGCTAAGGAAAAATACAAGTGTAACTTTGTATAAAATTTATAAAACATAATGTTAAAATAAAATAAATCATTATTATTATTACTTAAAATCTAATTACTTATCACTATAGTTGAATGTTGAATCATGCAAAAGTGCACCTCATGACTTGAGCATAGTAAGTTCGTTACTAGATAAAATCAGATGTGTAGATTTGCATATGATAGTTATTTAATTCTCATTTCTTCACCAATCTTATATTATATTAAAGTGAATCAAATTTTTGTGTTCTCCGGTTCTCCGGTCTCCGGATCACCGATTAAGATGTAACTAATTTTTTACTAATGAGAACTACGTAACAATAACAATAACAAATTAGTGTTTACATCTTATATTATTTCATTGATTATGGTTACCCATTATTTGTTGTTTTTTTATTCTTTTATGTGGTTTTCATTTTTTTTTGTCTTTTCATTTTTTATAGTGGTTTCATTTTTTATGGCGTTTTCATTTTATATGGTAATTTCATTTTTTATGGTGTATTCGATTTTTTTTATGTTTTCATTTTTTATGGTTTTTCTATTGTTTATGGTGATTTCGTTTTTTTGGTGTTTTTATTTTTTTTGGTGTTTTCGATTTTTATGGTGATTTCATTTTTATGGCGTATTCATTTTTTATGGTGTTTTCGTTTTTAATAGTGTTTTCTTTTTTTTGGTGTTTTCATTTTTTATGGTTTTTTTTCGTTTTTTATGGTGTTTTAGATTTTATATTGTGTTCGTTTTTTTTATGTTTTCATTTTTATGGTGTTTTCGATTTTTATAGTGTTGCCATTTTTTATGGTTCTTTTCATTTTTTATGGTGTTTTTTGTTGTTTTCATTTTTTATGATTTTTCGATTCTATGGTGTTTTTGTTTTTTTTTATGTTTTCAATTTTTATGGTATTTCCATTGTTTGTGGTAGTTTCGTTTTTACGGTGTTTTTATTTATTTTGGTGTTTTCGATTTTTATGGTGTTTCCGATTTTTTTGGTTTTCATTTTTTATGGTATTTCTATTGTTTATGGTGATTTCATTTTTTTTTTGTTTTTATTTTTTTTGGTGTTTTCGATTTTTATGGTGTTTTTGATTTCATATTGTTTTCGTTTTTTTTATGTTTTCATTTTTTATGGTGTTTTCGATTTTTATGGTGTTGCCATTTTTTATGGTTCTTTTCATTTTTTATGGTGTTTTTTGTTGTTTTCATTTTTTATGATTTTTCGATTCTATGGTGTTTTCGTTTTTTTTATGTTTTCATTTTTTATGGTATTTCCATTGTTTGTGGTAGTTTCGTTTTTACGGTGTTTTTATTTTTTTTGGTGTTTTCGATTTTTATGGTGTTTTCATATTTTATGGCGTATTCATTTTTTATGGTGTGTTCGGTTTTTTATGTTTTCATTTTTTATGGTATTTCCATTGTTTATGGTGATTTCGTTTTTGTGGTGTTTAATTTTTATGGTGATTTTGGTTTATATGGTGTTTTCATTTTTTATGGTGTTTTCGTTTTTTATGGTGTTTTCATTTTTTATGGCGTATTCATTTTTTATGGTTTTTTCGTTTTTTTTTGTGTTTTCATTTTTTATGGTGTTTTAGTTTTTTATGGTATTTTTATTTACTATAGCGTTTTAATTTTTTATGGTATTTCCATTGCTTAGGATGTTTTTATTTTTTTTGGTGTTTTCGGTTTTTATGGTGTTTTTATTTTTATGGTGTTTTCGGTTTTTATAGTGTTGTCAGTTTTTGTTTTTTTTTTCATTTGTTATGATGTTTTTGGTTTTTGGTTGTTTTCATTTTTTATGGTTTTTTACTTTTTATAGTGACTTCATTTTATGGTGTTTTCATTTTTTATGGTGTTTTTATTTATTATGGTGACTTTATTTTTATGGTGTTTTCATTTTTATGGTGTTTTCGATTTGTTTATGTTTTTGTTTATTATGGTGTCTTCATTTTTTAAGGTGTCTTCATTTTTTTGTGGTTTTATTTTTTATGGGGTTTCCACTTCTTCGTTTTCGTTTTTTATGGTATTTTTATGGTGTTTTCATTTTTTGAGGTGCTCTTGAATTTTATGGTGTTTTTATTTTTTATAGTGTTTTTATTTTTTATGGTGAGTTCGTTTTTTATGGGGTTCTCATTTTTATGGTGGTTTCATTGTTTATGTTGTCTTCATTTTTTGGTGTTTTCGTTTTTTATATTGTCTTCATTTTTATGGTGTTTTCATTTTTATGGTGTTTTCATTTTTTATGGTGTTTTAATGGTTTAGACACCTGTATTTGATTTTTCTCTATATGAAGTGTTTCGTAGTAGAACTATTTATAATTTATGGTGTTTTCATTGTTTATGGTGTTTTCGTTTTTTATGGTGTTTTCATTTTGTATGGAGTTTTCATGGTTCAAACACATTTATTTGATTTTTGTCTATATGAAGCGTTTTGTCCCAGAACTGTTATTTGGACTCTTCAGTAAGTTTTTTACAAATTAGATTTAATTATTTTTTTATCGTTTTCAGCGCATGCTTTAAGATGCTGCTGCCGTTTCGTAATTTTTTTTTAGTTTTCGGCGCATGCTTTAACATGCTGCTGCCTTTTCGTATTTTTTTTTGTTTTTCGGCGCATGCTTTTACATGCTGCTGCCGTTTCGTAATTTTTTTTTTTGGTTTTCGGCGCATGCTTTAACATGGTGTTGCCGTTTCGTATTTTTTTTTGGTTGTTGGCACATGCTTTAACATGCTGTTGCCCTTTCGTAATTTTTTTTTTGGTTTTCGGCGCATGTATTTATTAAAATGCTACTGCCGTTCTATAATATTTTATTATTGTTTTCAGCGCATGCATTAACATGCTGCTGCCGTTTTGTCATTTTTTTTTGGTTTTCGGCGCATGCATTTATTAAAATGCTACTGACGTTCTATAATATTTTATTATTGTTTTCAACGCATGCATTATCATGCTGCTACCGTTATGTAATTTTTTTTGGTTTTCGACGCATGCATTTATTAAAATGCTATTGATGTTCTATAAAATTTGATTATTGTTATCAGCATTTTGTATTATTTTATTTACAATATTTCTTTGTATAGAATGTTTTTAGTGTAAATTTTGTGTTTATGGTTTAATTTGTCGCTTTCTACTCTTGCATTGTTCAGTAGTAACAATTGTGACGCGTAATTATTCAGGGTTAGAATAATTCGTGTCCTCGCGAGCAACGACAGCACGAGCGCGACTAATTAGTTTTATTGCCGCGCGCGAGGGAGGGAAGCGCCTACCGGTGGTGCTCCCTTACCTAACTATGAGAGCGAGCGAGAGAGAGAGATATGGCGCGATGGGCAGGATCGCGCCAGCCGCGAAAAAGCTCGAGAGGGAGACCGCAGCTGCGAATGGCAACGGACGCAAGCCTAGCGAATTCACGGAGAATTGGGTGCATTAGGGTCGCGAGAACGGTTTTGTGGTGTGTGTGAGCTCGATACGAGGGCAACCTTCGGGGTGTGGCGGAGTGTGTGCTGCACTGCGTTGGTGGGTGCATCTGCCAGGTGAGAACGTGCTCGGGGAGAGACGTTCCCCCGAAGTCCGTCAACTGCGAGGCACGGAGGGACGAGCGACTTCCCTCCGCTTTCCAGATTAGTTGCGTGGTGAGTGGACCGGCCGGCCACTCACGAGAGAAAGAGCAGGAGCAAGGAGTTTCGCCCAGGAACACTCCTTGCACCGAGTAAGTAATATTATATTACGAGTGCGGCAAACGGTAGGATTTGCGCGAGCGTTCGGATACGTATTCCGAGCGCTTATTCGAATTCTCTTTCTCTCTCTCTCTCTCTCATACTCGCACGGTTGCGAGAGCGGTTGCTGTGCGTCGGCACTGCACTGCGTGAACTTGGTAGGTCGCGCGAGTAAACACACACCGGTGTGTTTACGTCGGAGGTGAAGCACATCTCCGAGTATAGCCAAGCTATACACGCGTCGGGCCGAATATAATATTCATCGGAATATTATATTCGGCGGATTAAATATTCGAACGTGCGAGTCGTTCGACGTTGCGAATATCTTGTATTTTTGAATCGAAGGGTGCGCGTTCGACGGCAACGGCCGGCGCGCACACACTAACATCCCGTGAATTTCTTGTATTGTTCATCTTTATTTTTGTCAGACGAATGAACGGCACCATATTAATTACTTCATGTGATACCTTTATTGCGGTGCCGATTAGCCGTGTCCGAGCCCCGATTACCGCCACTCTCCGCGGGACTTGCAGCAATCAGCTGCAAGTCATAAGCTGATCAGCCCAGCCCGGCAAAGAGAGCCAGCGGTGCGTGTGTGGGGAAACACACGCACATAAGCACACCAAGAACGAGATAAGTGAGAGCACGGCGCTCTCACGTTGTAGCAGGCCGCGGCAACTCGTACGGCCCGGGGTAAGTAACCAGCTACTGAAGTTACCCCGGAAAAACCCCATTACACAATTTAAAATTTTTCTTCTTAGCTCTCGAAAGAGCAACGTATAACTGACCATGACTAAACACTGGTGTTGGTAGGTAGATACCAACTTCATTGTACGATTGCCCTTGTGATTTATTTATTGTCATTGCGAAACCTAATCGAATGGGAAATTGTTTTCGGCGCATATTAAATGGTATTTCTTCTTTAGATGGTGACAAAGTTATTCTAGGAAATAACACTAATATTCCAACATTTTTTGCAGTTAAAATTTCTGCTTGAATTGAATATTTCATAAGTTTTTTCACTGATAATCTTGTATTTGTAGGAAAAGATGGTCTACCTCCTACAGAACGTGATATTGTTATATATTCAATACATGAAAATCCAATTAGTATTCGTTTAGTAAGTAAATACACTGACCCCATGACATATCCACTTATTTATCCAAACGGAGGATACGGATGGATGCCTAATATGAAATGTAAAAATCGAAAGAACAATATTTCAAATTTACAATTTTATAATTAGATTTTCCATAAGAAGTGAATTTAATCCATATCTTAATTTGGGAAAAATTTCTCAACAGGCAATTATCGCCACTTCATTACAAGAAGCTTCATTATATACTTTTTTATCTAATTTATTGTTTCGTTTTATTGATATTTATAAAAGCTGTATTCGTAAATATAAATACCAAATCGTAAATATTATAGTAGAAGTAAAGATTAGTTATAATAAATAATAACAAAATTAGCAAGGCAATAAATAGTGTAAGGTTGCGTTTTCTTATCCCGTTTCTCGCTGAACTTACATTAAAATAGACAATTCTTTACCTCGACTAATCCGTTGCCCGTTGCTCACTCCCGATAAATGTATCATACTCCTACCTTTTTTTTGAAGGTCTCGCTGTTGGCCGATCTACCCTCGTCCCGGAAGCTAGGGTAAAAGCGAATAGCGTGCAAGCCAGGAAATAAACAAAGCGTGGCAAGGGTATGCAGGATAATATAATGATTTAATCTAACTCTAATATTTACAGATTATCTTACAGAGAATCGATTCCGCGTATCGCGGTGCGCGATCGTAGGCCCGGCTACGAATGTCGTGAGGGCGATTCGCGATAAGCTCCAAGCAGATGAATCCCCCAAGTCTCGGTGTCCACGGCAAGGCTCCACCAGGTCTCGAACCACAAAAACAATCACACACACGTATCGAAATAAAATCTCAGTGATTAAACCCAAGTAATCTCGCGTACCGTCTAAGTTTTCTCCGCTCCTTTATTTTTCAAATTTCCAAAGTTCGGCTAAAACCGGCGTTCTCTATGAGACGAAGTGGGAGAGTGAGCGCTCTTCGAATTTCGGCCCTGCCGTTGACGCCGCTCGCTGTCAGTGACGGTCATTGCGCGGGTCGATACGACAGACGGACGCTTCGCGACCGAAGGCGTCGCGAGTGAGGAGGTATGACGGTTGTGGCGGCTTTTCAAAAGGAGCTCTGTTCGCGGTGGATCAAGCCGCCCCCTCGTCTCGTCTCCACTCACTCGGCACTGGTGCGTTCCTACGCCGCTGTCCTCCGACCCACTCGGCTTCACGCCTCTGAATGCCTGCCTCTGCGTGCTCGTTGCCGGCCTCTGTGCCGGTGGTATCTCGTCTTCTTCTCTCTCCTTCGCTCGCTTATAGCTCTTCACGCGTTACACTCTCACTCACACATTCATACTCTATTTGCCCTAGTTTCACCTTGCCGTACCCTCTCGCTTCATGTGGTTTATAAAATTACTCTCTCATAATAGTAATTGCAATAGTTATAGCTAGAATATAATAATAAATTTTAATTTTGAAATATTATGTAGTATAATTATAGTAAACATAATAAAAAGTAAACAATAAACAATTAACAGTGATAAACGGTAAATAATAAATAGTAGATGTATTATTAAAGTAATAAATATTAATTGTAATAGTAACTGTTAGCAAGTAAATATTAAAGATCATCTATTAAATAGCTAAAAAAAATTAAACATTAATAAAAAAAAAAAATAAAATCATATATCATAAGTCATGGATTAATAATTAATGTAAATATATAATTGTGTACACATATGTGTCATATACAGTCACCTTACTTCAACATTGAATTTTTATTTGTAAAATATAATATAAGTATAACTATCCAAATCCGGACTTTTTAACACGTTCTCATTTTCCCTCACCGTGAATATGCATAAGACATTTTATCTATTGGACTTTTGATTACGCGATTCGGATATTTGAATGGGTTTTGATCGCGTTCTCCGAGATACATAATAATATTATTTCTTTAGTAACCGAGACAACTTTGAGACAATGCATTAAAATGTCTAACTATACATATCTATATACTATATATGTATATAAATACTGGGTGGGGAAAAAGTATGGAAACCCCTAGGTTTCTGTCAAGGCTTGGTAAAAAATAAAATAACCAAGGTCAACCCTTATGTAACTTTCAACGAGGAGTTTGGTGGTGACCTTGGATTCGACCTTGAACCTCATTTTCAAGGTCATTTCAAGGTCAGGTTTGTTTTTTTATATAGGAACCCGGATTTTTTACACCGGAAACGGAAATATCGGAAAATTCTACATTCGGATATGTATCAAAGTATGAGGTCACCATAACCTCTAGAGCACGAACAGAGGTCAAATGAAACTCAGTGTGTCAACCATGTGGAAAGTATGGTAACGCCTAACGATCCCGTATGGTTTAAACAAAATGAAAACATCCAAGGTCAGACCTTATGTAACTTGCAACGAGGAGTTTGGTGGTGACCTTGGATTTAACCTTGAACCTCATTTTCAAGGTCATTTCAAGGTCAGGTTAACTTTTTCAAATAGGAACCCGCATTTTTTACACCGGAAACGAAAATAATGGAAAATTCTACGTTCGTGTATGTATCAAAGTATGAGGTCACCATAACCTCTAGAGTACGAACAGAGGTCAAATGAAACTCAGTGTGTCAACCATGTGGAAAGTATGGTAACGCCAAACGATCACGTATGGTTTAAACAAAATGAAAACATCCAAGGTCAGACCTTATGTAACTTTCAACGAGGAGTTTGGTGGTGACTCTGGATTTGACGTTGAAACTTTTTTCATATTTAACAATTTTAAAACACAATTCAATTAAATTTAAACAATTATTAATACCAATTCATTTTCACATTTAAAATGAGCCATTTAACCGAAAGACATCACTGGAGAACTTACTTTAAAAAGTACCTCGAAAATGAGAGGCAAAGGGAACTCACTCTAAAAAAGCACCCCAAAAAGAACAGGTACCATCTACTTCCACGCCGTTGTTCCTGGGTAGCGCCAAATGAAGGATTCTAGTGTTAATAATGGACGTGTGTTGTTGAAAAACAAATTCTGATCTTGATATGACCTTGAAAATGAGGCTCAAGGTCAAATCCAAGGTCACCACCAAACTCCTCGTTGAAAGTTACATAAGGCGTGGTTATTTTATTTTTTATCAAGCCTTGACAGAAACCTAGGGATTTCCATACTTTTTCCCCACCCTGTATATAAAAATATGATAGGGGTAAATTCTGAGATTTATAATGTAACGTACAAAACTTATCAAAAAAATTATATATGGGACATTCTTTGTCAAAAAGGCCACCCCCTCTGTCCAAAAATCAGAGGCTCAAAAAAATTCGTATCCGGGCTTAAAATGTACCTTAATATATCTACTTTCAATTACTGAGTGGCCTTTTTGAAAAATTCAAAATGGTGGGCTTGTGCAGTTCCAACAATACACCGATATCACCACGGAATAACAGTTAAATGTTCTTAAAACGTGCAGGGGCAAAGAAAAAATTAGTGAAAATGCTTATTTACATGTATTTTTTCCCGCTGAACACGAATCCACCGTTAGTTTTGGTCTATAGGCCACCATTCGTCCATAACCTCAAAAAACAGTAAAAAAATACTGTTTTACGTGGCTGAGACTCGAAATAGTGATAAAAAAATTAGGGATAAAGGTTATTCGCTTGTATTTTTTCCCGCTGAACACGAATCTACCGTTAGTTTCGATCTATGGGGCAATCTTTCGACCATAACCTCAAATAGCTGTAAAAAAATGCAGTTTTATGTGGCTGAGACTCGAAATTGTGTACAAAAGAAAGCGTGTTTTTAGGAAATGTTTGTGTGGACGTATGTGTATTTAATTTAGCAGTTAGGTATAGGGGCTCCTTTTCGAAAAATAAAATGAACACAAAAATCAATATTTAGTTAAATGCTATGTTCCCAATCATCATTCTTCGGTGGTTTTTAACAGAGGAATACAATGCTGTTCTCGGTTTTAACCTTGACTGAAAAGCTCATTTTCAAGGTCATTTTAAGGACAACTGTTCAAAGACAAGGTTCAATTGTTTAAATTTGACACTACTTTAGCTATTATTTTGACAGGAATGTCATGTTTATGATGGTATTGCGTCCTTCTAGAGAAAGTTTTGTATAGTAAAATTTTCAATTTCATAAAAAACGCGTTATAATCGCGTTATAATCCCGTTATATATGTTTTGGAGTTTGAAAATCGTGTTTTTATAAAATCTCTATATGAATGTGTGTTTTATTGTTGAGCTGAGTATAGCTGAGTAAATATTAGTTATAGTGGTGTAAAACATACAGACTCTATATTTCCAACATTGTATTGTGCATATTGGAACGATTAACGATTTTAGAGAAGGTACATGCCAATGCATCGTTAGCGTTATTTTCATTAAGATTATTCTGTATTTGAAAGAGTTATTTTTTTCTCAGAAGATTTTTGGATATTATTAGATTTTTCGTATTTTGCACTACTTTAGTAATAGTGCTTAAAAAATCATTTTTTTTTTGTTTCTGAAGGATTAGATACTAAGCATTTCCTGCATGAAATTCTACTCCTTTGGTAGCATTAGAAAATCTTTTAATAACTACCGTGTTTGGTTGTTGAATAGTAAACGAGTGGTCTTTTAAAATTTCGGGTACTGCTAATGCCGTTGAGAATCTCTTATTCAAGTGTCGCGTTGATTTATCATGGTCTACTTTACTGTAAAAAAAATTTGTATGTTTTGTATGTGGAAAGGACTTCTGGAGTCAAAATCGCTTCAGATGGTTTAGCTAAAAGACTTGCTCGGTAAGCCTCTCTTTTAAATATAGCTCCTAAACCATCATATCCACTTTTATCGTGTGCTTTAGAGTGTGGGAAATTTATAATGGTAAATTAAGGAAACGGGTAGATAAACAAACAATGAATGAGAATGGGAAGAATGTATATTTTAGTTTACCTTATGTTAGAGGATTATCGGAAAGGATTAGAACGGTGTTTAGAAAACGGAATATTGCTTTCCATTTCAGTCCCTGAGGAGGAGCCGGAGCGGGCTCGAAACGTTGGGCATTTTTGGGGTGGTCGGGGGCGATCAGATTATCCTTTACTAACAAAAGTTTATTTCAGGGTTAAATATAAGTTTATTTCAGATTCTTCGGGGGTGATTGTAAACAAGGGCAATCTGATTGCCCATGAATATTGATTAGACTGTAAGACCGATAGAAAGATCTTTGTCAGTTTATAGTTGAGTACAGTCGACATAAGTAATAATTTTAATGTTTATCGTGTGCTGTTACGCAATAATGCCATTCCGCTTCGATTCCAAAATCTTCTTTATGGTTGATGAGATTAGCGATCTGGAATCGGTTTTTGAAATGTCGCTTTGCACCATCTGTGACGTATATCAATT
>UELU01140668.1:3617-25200 GCA_900490025.1 Megastigmus dorsalis | reverse complement strand
GCATGCATGAGGGTACATGAGGGGTTACCTGCATGCACTTGCCTACATGAGGGTACGCGTGGTTACCTTTATGCATGTGCATGTATGAGGGTACGCGTGGTTACCTTCATGCACGTACATGCATGAGGGTACATGCAGGACTACCTTCGAACACGCGGGGAGAATAGGCCTACCTTCATTCACGAGGGGAGAGCAGGCCTCCCTTCATTTACGAGAGCATACAGCGTCTACCTTCATGCGCGATAGCGTTCCTTTGTGAATGCAGGCTAAGTCTGCCTTTTTTATAGTTCACTCTCGCTATTTTATAATAAGTAGAACAGTAACAATCGCGTCAAATAGAAACTTGATGTTGTTACTAAATAACGAAGTTCCAGTGGAGTTAATTTTAGACAATGTAAAAAGTTTCAAACCCATAAAATTAATGAAGGAACACACTGTTATAGCGAATATCATCATCTTTTTCCAGTGATAAAAAAATATGCTGACAAATTTAGGCAGTACCTCAGGATGAATATGGAAACTTTTAATTTCATTAAACATTATTAATACATTATTATTATTAATATTACGACACTCATAGCTTCTTGTATTATTGTAGAAATAGTAGAAATACCCATTCTAAATGAAAATAATAGCTAACTATAAGAGCTCCCTGTTGCAAGAAACCTATAAAATGTGTATTCTAAGTGCAGTGATGAAATTATCATTACCTTAATGTAAGAACTGTTCGTTCTTCTGCAAGGATTGGCTGTGAATGGAAGTTACACCAATCCTTGGTTAATGTCCCTTCGGTTTTCAGTAATAAATAATTTCTACTGTTTCTACAATAATACAAGAAGCTATGAATGAATGAAGGTAGGCCTACTCTCCCCGCGGGTTGAAGGTAGCCCCGCATGTACCCTCATGCATGTACATGCATGAAGGTAACCACGCGTACCCTCATGTATGCAAGTGCATGCAGGTAACCATGCGTATCCTCATGCATATACGAGCATGAAGGTAACCCCTCATGTACCCTCATGCATGCACGTGCATGAAGGTAACCTCTCATGTATCTTGATGCATACACGTGCATGAGTGTAGCTATTGGTGCCTGTGCGGAGTTCTCGCTCGTAAAGGCAGTCCCGGTCTCACCTCGAGCGCAAATGTGTCGGTGCGTACATTTAGGATGGAGTGCACACGTGAATCTGCTCATATGGTGTCTCTCGGCGTGCGACTGTAACGTTAATCTCTCTTTACAGCAGTAGCTTAAATAAATATCTTTGCGTTTGATATCACTAGCGCGCATTTTCTGTGCGCATATATTCAAAGGAGGTTACCCATACCCAATAAAGTTGCTAGGGCAACGTATGCAATAGCATATCGTTTAGGGTATGAAAAAAAGTTTAAATAAAAAAAAAGTTAGCCCCCATACTTGAAGGGGAATAGTTTAAAACAGATCGAGTTGATTATTCCCTATAGGCTTAATACATATAAGTAGAAACAAACGCCAGAACTTATCATTTCTTTAAGTAGGTGAAAGAAGTTGGATGCACTCTCAAGTCTGTGAGTGTCGCTAAAAGTACACCCAATGCAGTGCAGGGAATGACTTTTTTTGGAGGTATATACAAGTTTCCTTATAAGTTTAAGGAATATCCACGAACATTTTAGTCCATCTCAGGGCAATTCATAGTGCACATTTTGCGTACGAAAATTAAAATTTTCCATCTATTGTCGAGCACGTCTCATTAAGCGAAATTTGCTTACTCGTACGACTCAACTATATATATCATTTAGATTAAAGTTTAAAAATCTTTTATAAACGTGTTACTGTGGAAGCACCTTAAGATTATTAAATCTTCAAATTTCAATATCTAATTGGTTTGAAAAAAATCGCTAAGAGTCAACTAAAAAATGAAATGAAAGCGTAAAATGCAAGCTTTCTAAATCAATTAATGAGGGTCGTAGCAAAAATTTACGTATACTACATAATTCGGAATTACTGAATTTTATATTACTTTACACACTTAAATTGATATGTCTCGGCTTCTAATGAATGAAATCGAAAAATATCGATGAAGCTTTAAAGGTTAGGGTCGATGGTTGCAAAAATTACTCTAACTACCGAAATCCACTGACGATTTCGATGCAAGAATACTAAATGAAAAAAAAAAAATTTCACTCGTAATTTTGTTTTATTTTTGTTTTGTTAAATAAATAATTATAACTTTTTTACTATGCATTTTCTTACAAACTGATGACATAGATCGAAGGTTCAGACAATTTTACATCAGAAATGATTAATCTCAATTTTTTATAGGACCGATATCAAAGTAAATAAAGCTGTTGAATATAGTATGAAAAAAGTGTCCATCCCGTCCTTAATGGGTTAAGCCATCTAAAATTATTATTGCTTTAAATGAGGTTGTTAAGCCTCGCGACTCGTATCACAATACGACAGTATCCTACCGCATTGATATTATTGATGACGCATGCGAAGCGAAACAAACAAACGAAGATGCCTTGCCAACCTCCCACCCATCGACACACACACACTCACGTATAGACTGTAGCTCGTCAACTAACTTGTCCACAGAGCACAGGCTCCGAGTCCAGGCAACACAGTTCATTGTATGTCGACAGCATAATCGACGCTCCTGAACAATGTAGGTTGATATTCTCGTCATCGTCTCCGTCCGACAAATGCTTTCGAGAATACGTGAACACACGCGCTCGCGCTGATCGTTCTCTCTCTCTCTCTCTCTCTCGTGTAGTAGCCTATACACGTGTCCCGTTTCCTTGTCCACAGGCTGGCTCTACCGCTCGCGGCACACCGGCGGGATATTCTCGCAATTCAGCTCTGCTTTTATCGTGAGGGTATACAATTATATGTAGCTCGATTATTGCTCGTACACAATGAGGGGCTCGAGTTGTGTCGAGCCTTTTTCCCTTTATTTTCGAAACATTGCGCGCTGTGAGGCTGTAGGAGGCTGGAGGAGGAGGAGGAGGCTCGAGCCATTGATGGGCTTTATTCGATTGATGGCGAATTGGAAAACCCTGGCCGACAAAAAGTGTGGGCTGCGCACTCCCGCACTTGACACAATACGACAATGCGATTGGATGCGATGAAAAATAC
Source organism: Megastigmus dorsalis (assembly GCA_900490025.1). Taxonomy (NCBI): domain Eukaryota; kingdom Metazoa; phylum Arthropoda; class Insecta; order Hymenoptera; family Megastigmidae; genus Megastigmus; species Megastigmus dorsalis. Next base: position 22,085 of record UELU01140668.1, on the reverse strand, counting down.
CCTTTTGTCTTTAATTCGTGGATAAAACAGGCGGCTGATAATATTATAGTTGAATTGGTTACGTGTATACGTATATCGCAGCGAACCTCTTTCGTTAAATGAGTTTTCTCGATAGCTTGGCATATTAAATGCGCTCATTCCACTGAGTAAACTGACCGATCAACTTGAAACTTGCTTTGGAGATCCCGGGGTGAGGGAGAGGCAAATATGTCACTTAGAATTGCTAAATGTCTGAGCGATCGTTTCGAAAAAGTGTTTAAATATCATTAAATGCAAGCATTGCATCGCAGTGTATACTCTCAGCATTAAATTTAAAGTTATTACCATCGTGATACGACAGTTTCAATATTTGTTTCAAATTAGTCACTCGGCGAATGCGAAATTGATTTTTTTTTTCTAAAAATATCACCAAGCGTTTGAACCGAATCAGATGCATCGAAATTTCTTCAAATTAGCTCTCTAAGCTTGTGTGGCGTTTCCATTACCGCGCGAACCCAACCAAATCAAAAAGTTCGAAAATTGGTTAAAACACAGTGCGACAGATGGCAAAAGTGAATTTTTGCGCAGCTAAACTTGTGCACGGTGCGCAAAGTTTCGACAGACAGTTAAGCAATTAAAATTCATCAACATTAATTAGACCCAGCCGAAGACCCTCTCCGCGGTTAAGATTTACCGCGGCAACAGCCATTACGACGATATTCTCTTCCACAATTATGAGCATGAAAAACGCGAGGAAGGAACTCAGCGCGGCGACACATCAGCGTTCACCCGATAATTTCTTCTCTCCGACGGAAAGACCTCGCGACTCTGCTCTCTCTCTTTCTCTCTCTCTCTCTCTCTCTCTATCTATCTATCTCTCTCTCTCTCTCTCTCTCTCTCTCTCTGTCTCTCTCTATCTATCTCTCTCTCCCTCCCTCTCTCTCTCTCTCTCTCTGCGGCATATAGCTTACACACAGCGGAGACGCGGCAGCAACAACAAACAATAACGCGAACGAAAAAATAGGAGGGGAAAAAAAGGAAGGCTAGAATCGGGAGAAGAGGATGGCAAACAGAGAAAAAGAGCATTCCTTCCGCATCGCGGTATTACAACAGAGCGCGAGAATCACGCGAACTTTGGCGCAAATAAAGGGGATTGCAAAAAAGCCCCAGCTATTTTTCAGCCCCATGGTCGCGTAGCTTCCGGTCCCTCTCTCTCTCTCTCTCTGTCTCTCGTGCCCCCCGCGTCGATCGATACTTTGAAAATGCCAGAGACTGCAAACATACACACACGCACAGAGACACACACACACAGAGACACATAGACACATAGACACCGTAGAGAGAACTCGGAACGCGCAACTAGGCGAGCAAGAGGCGAGCGAGTATAAGCGCAGGGGAGCGAGGCTCGCGAGAGCAAAAAAATAAAGAGAGCGTCCAGTAGTAGTAGTAGTAGTAGTAGTAGTAGTAGTAGCGGTGGTGGTACAGAGGGAAAGAGAGACGAGAACGCGAATCACCGGAGCACCGGCTTTTAAAAACAAAAGCAGACGAAAAAAAAGGGCGAGCCAGCGAGCGGAGAGCGCGCGACGGGAATATAAGAGAGAGAAAGCTCGCGGACAGAGAACAACAAAACGAACGAAGGAGCGGCGCGCCGCGCTCGGCAAAAGAGTACAAATCAAAAGAGGAGGGGGATGCAGTGCAGCCGGAGGCGGAGGTGGCGGAGGAGGCAGAGCGAGAGAGAGAGAGAGAGAGAGAGAGAGAGAGAAAAGCACGCGCGCCCAACTCTCGCGACGAAGCTCGGCGATAAATTTGACAATTAATACACGGTAAATTTTGCGAATGTCCAGGCGTTCGCGAAGCTATATATGCCGAGTTCGGTGGAAGGGAGCTGGGGTGGGTGGGGATGGGAGGTAAAGCGGGACAGGCACATTTGTCAGCCCCGTGACCGCCGGCGAGGGCCGGCAATGGTAACGGCCTAGACTCGGAAATCTCTCCTACCCTCTCTCTCTCTTTCTCTCTCACACACTGGCTCGCACTTTCGATCGATCGATCTATTCGACGACGAGTTGGCGCGATTCGTCCTCAGGATATAGAGATGTCGCGCGTACTCCCTCTCTCTCTCTCCCTCTCTAACTCCCTCGCCAGGTTAAGCGGATTTCGTGCCTCTTTTCGCGCGTCGGGGAGCAAACGCGATTGAGCCCGAATTCTATCGCGATTTATCGTTTAGTCGACGAATTTTTCTCTCTCTCTCTCTCTCGCGCGGAATCCCCAAGCCGCAGAATTGTCTGCGTATGTATAATGGATTCGAGGTGTTTGCGGTTCTAAAGGAGATGTATAAAGGTACGACTGGAAATGAGAGTTGCCTGTTTTTTTATTTGATTCAAATATAAACTCCCAGCTCTTTCTCTCTCTTTCTGTGGCAGTTTGAGTACGCTTAAATAGAAAAGGGAGTGCTTACGAATACACAAAATTGCCGTTCCGTTACGTATGAATTGGTTATTTTGAGCGCTGCGCAACGGATCGAACGCGGGATGATGTCAAAATGCACGCAAGGAGCTCTGCTATATGTGGTGTAGGAGCGAGAGTAGAGCTTTTGCCGAAAAATATCCGTGCGAGAAAGGAGGGACCATATTTTCGTTTGCGTCTTGGGTTATGCATTAGTTTTAAGCTTTGCATTATTCAGTTGTGATTTTTTTCTATACAGTTAAATCTGCGGTGTACGGAAGAATAAACTATTATCTTTTTTTTGTTCCGCCAAAAGCTGCTGTAAGTATATATACTTCTATATAAATTATATAAATCTTTTTTACGTGCATTTTTATTATGTTTCATATTACAGTTCACAGCGCTTAACTCGGCTCTATACATGGCGATAAATATAAATTACCAGCTGCGAAGAATGTCCATTAAATGTTCAAAGTCGGTTCTTTTTTTGTAAGAAAAATTGATGCAATATGCCAATATATTTGATAGCTCATAATTTACTCTGGAAGTTGTTAATGTTGTCTTAGAAAGTTTACGTATGTCAACCACGTGTGCAAGAGTGAGCGGCAATTTCTCAGAATTATAAATCACATATTAAATATAACAAACGCCATGAAAAATCCAACGCATATAATCGCGAAGGATAGATTTACGTTTCATAATCCGAATTCTCGGGCTCGGAGGAAAAAGAACGCACCCGGCTTGTCTTATACTAAAAAAAAAGCAACGAAATTTTTCCCGAGCGCGCAGAATATATCCTGCGAGGAGAAAGGCGACAAAAACCAAGAAAAATGCGACAACAGCAGCAGCAGCTGTGCAGTCGTATGAGAGTAGAGCAACGGCCTTATAACGCGACTGCCTTCGATTAATCTTCCCGCAGAGCCTAGAGTGAGCGTGAGCGAGAGCGAGAGAGAGAGAGAGAGAGAGAGAGAAGGGTGGAGAGAGGAAAGGGTATAAAGGTGCAAGGTAGTAGCGGGGCACTCTGCCAAAAAGCAGCCCAGCCGACCGCCGCCTCCGCCTCCGCCACCGTCGCCGCCGCCGCCGCTGGACGTTAAGAATATTACGTCTTATTAGCCTGAATTATACCGGTCGCATTAGTCTCGTCTACGGAAACGGGTGAGAAACTCGCAGTCGCACGTAAATATATATATATATATATATATTATAAAATACACAATACATGTACGCAGGCGGTCGTATGGAGCTGCCAAGTTGAATTCAACCAGCCGCGCGTTATTTAAGACTTTTTGGGTGTACATTCGCACTTTGAGGGCGTCCGTATGAGAAAGAGGAATATGACGCGAAGATAGAATGGGGAAGTGTGCAAAAAAATAGAGGGAAAGGAACCGATAATCGACATATTTTATTACGCGTGCACAGGTTAAATGTCAAAAATTAACGATTATTCGAGTATTTGCAATTGTATCAAATGTACGTAGTGGGCAAAAAAAACGAGGTAAATTGCTGAGAGGAGAAAAAGAGCTTAATTCATGAATAAGAAGAGGAACGGACTAGAAATAAAGAGGGACGCAGTCGAAAAGCAGAAGGGGAAAGAGAAAGAAAACGGAAAGGAAATAGGAAGAAAGAGAGAAAGAGAGACATGTGAAAAAGATAGAGGGAGAACCGAGGAGGGATTAAGTAGGCAGCTTCCCGGGGCCGAATATTCCCCGGCAAGACGAATGCCTGCAATAAAGTAAACTGCACAATAGGGCGGCACCGGCTCGAGCCGAGCCGAGACTCGGAAACGCCTGCATAAAGAGAATAAGAAAAGGACCACCGGGAGAATAGGTACGATAGGACGAAGGTGAAGAGAAAAGATTTTGAAGGCAATTTGAAAAGCTTTGGGCCCCCAAAAAAGTGCACTTCGCCATTCGTACTTCCGCTCTCTTTCTCCCTTTAGGTACCTCGCTCTCTCTCTCTCTCTCCCTCACTCTCTCCCTCTCAATGGAAGGCGGTGGCACGCCGAAACCAAATCTCTCCCTCCGCCATCGCCACTCGTATTTTCTAAGAAAACCGCGAATTATCCCCTTTTTCAAATGGGGTTTCCCGCTATTCCATTATAATCGGCTTTCTCAAATCGTCTTTCGTCCTCTCTCATTCTCTACATCTCGCACCTTGTTAATTATTTCTTTGTCGATAGTTCACTTTTTTCCTCGTTGTAAAAGACCTCGTTGTATACCTCGCGAAATTAAATTTAAAAGGCTATATTGTAGTAATATAATATATCTATATTTCAATTGTCATTAATTTGAAAAGCTGTTAAATTTTAATTAATTAAACGCATGTCTCTTTCAGTACCTCGAACCATTTGCAAAATAAGGTTTTTTAACTAGTAAATAAATCAATAGCTGTTTTGATAAACTGAACTATTAAATTATTAATTATTCGCTATTCTCATGCATTAATTTTCTTTTGTTTTTCCGATATACTCTTTCAAATGGTTGTCTTATTTTTATACTGCAAAGTTTCGCAAGGAATTAACTATAATTCTTTGTAGGGATACCTTACAGTGCAAGAAAGGTAAAGCAAAAAAGATGCTGATAGAATAAACTATAAATGAGAGTGCGTAATACCTATTTTTTATACTGGCACCGTAATTGCTAAGATGCTTTATAAACATGCACAGTACTAAAAAAATTAAAATTGTTTTATATTAACTGAACCAAATACTCTACATATATTAAACCAAGTATGGTACTTTGAACATTCTTAACAATTCAACTCTATATGATTTTAAATATAATTAATTTAAAAAATGATTATTTCAAACCAACATAGGTAATAATATACACGTTTATTGAATAAATTTATAAAGAATAAAAACACTGCATAAATGCTTATTTATTATTACAAATATAATCTTTCATAAATTATTACTCGGCCATAATTCTTTTTTCATTATCATATTGGATTTTTTAATGCTACTTTTAAAATCCGAATTAAATTTTCGAATTGATGAAAATGCTCGTAAAAGTGTACCATATAATAAAATTGCGGCATTCAGAAGTAGCACAAAATATTGGATAAAAATTCGCTCACATGAGCTTATCCGTTTGTGAAACTTCAAAGTAAATAAGGGATAGAATTGCACAGTCACATAATAAGACTAGTTAAAATATGATTATAAATTGCATCTTCTTTTTCATTTCTCTGTATATGAACTCGTAATTATCCATTTGAACTGTGATGTAAAAGGTTCACGCTCGTAGTAATACTTTGACTACTTTCATCTAATATTAGTTAAATCTTTTGGATTTCCATCACTATTTTAGTAATTATTACGCACTGCTATAAAACGGCCCTAGTGTACGTCTTTGATTCCTTTTATATTGTTTCTTACATAATATATAATAGAGAAAAACTTTTAACTTGGAAAGAGTTTATATTTCTCAGAAAAGCTATTACTTTATCAGACAAAGAACAAACACGATGTTTACTCGCTGTTGCGATGCAAGCCGTTAAAAAAATTGTATAACTTTTATTATATGTATTATAGTAAAGAAAAATATTATACATTGATTAGCTTATAATTTATGAATACTTTTAAAGGAAGATCGGTAAATTTTGTTATATAATAATAGTTGCAATAATTTCAAGTTTTTGGTCATTCTGTTTTCTGCATCGATTATCAATATTATTAATATTATAATTGCGCCATTATCACTATAATTATTGTGGCGAGCATATTCCGAATGTATGGAATACCTTCTAGATGAAAAATCATTAAGCTCAAACTACTATGCAACTTTTTTTAATTCTAATCATTGTTTAATGATACTTAAGTAAAACAATACCCGAAGACGATAAGTACATCCTCTACACATAGAATATATTTTAGGTAATAGACCATTTGACTATCACTTTTACGGTTAGTGTGGCTTATCGCATTTTACATGTTCACTCCCAGCATATTTTTTATTACTTTTACTACGTCATAATGGTTAAAAGTATGAAAACTTATACGTGCAATGATCCGCACGTAATACAATCACTTTTTAACACCTGAACCAAGACTTCAACAATCTTATCGTCTAAACAAAACGTCCTTTTTTCTACCGTCCTAAACCAAAGAATGTCTCTCTGAGCATAAAGCAATAGTATATTTTTGTTTTATTTTAACAAAACAATAAAATCGTTTTTAGTTTTATTACACGAGTAAATCCACCATATATTCTTTCGCAATATGCGCCGATTCAACTCCAACTTCGTAATGGCTTAATACGGGCGAAAATAGGATCGTAAATCCGTCTATGCGCATTATATGCATACACACCTATGACGAATGAACGGAGGAAAAGAGAAGTAAAGAGAGAGAGAGAGAGCGAGAAAGAGAGAAAGAGGGAGAGCGCGCGAATGGGTCTTACACACATGCTGTATACAGCAGAGAGGGAGAAAGAAAAATAGCCACTGCATCATGGGAGAAAAGTTAAAAAAGATAAGCTTGCGCACGTGTTGCGTAGTACCCTATACCTGTGTGCGAATGTAATACCGCGCCCTTTTTCTATATAACTAAGTGTGGCTCTCGTTTCTATGTTCGCTATATGTTACGCGATAACTGGTGCTGCTCTGCTGTATTTAGTTCAAATAATAGAAATGATGCAGGAATAATGAAATAATCAAAAACCAGATTTTTAATTGATGTAAGTGAATTGATAAAAAATGTTTTATAAAAGCTAATTTCATTATGGTTAGACTCTATATTGTTTATAGAGTTCGAACATGATTATTAAATAGATGGTTTTTCTCTTTCAACAATTTAAACGTTTTGTTTCGATCGATGCTTCCTATAGTTATCTGGCTGAACGCACCAAGACAGCGCCACTTATCGCTTATACGAAATTTATTACGCTTTTTGCAGAAGAGACTAAAAGAGAGCCGATGACAAGCTATTTATAAAAAGAATTTGCATATTCATGACGATGAGTTTTTCCTGGAACAATAAAAGGGAATTATACGAGACAACATCAGTACTTTTCAACCGATCCAAATCGTACAATTCCTTGTCTAAATAACCTTTTAGTTACATAACTTGATATTGAGATGAGATTGTCAACCCTCCAAGACACGATAGGCAAATTCCACTCGTCATGCGCACGAAATGAAATATAAGTACCTCTTTACAACGGTCAAGAATGTCGAAAAAAAGAACGAAACTAAGCACAATCCAAATAAAACTGTCTGAAAACTGGAATACATCGTCGGTGTTCTACCCAGAAATAAATAAGCGGTGTGTGTCCGCGTGCCGCCAGGTAACTCGTGTTTCCGAAAAATCCATCATGTTATCGAACCTCGTCATCGATTCACGCAACAACAATGGACTGGGGGAGAGGGGGGGGGGACGCCTGTCTAACCATTTCTCATCTGACTGGGGAAGTTTTCGCCAGGTCGCGCACGATATACAAGAGCCACGCGCGACGATCGTCCGCATTACAAATGTTGCCCGCACGCACACTCACACGCGCCGAATTCAACAGCTCTAGTGTGGATAATAGTTAGCCGCGCGACAGCTTAATTATAAGCAGAAAGGTAAAGGAAGATGAAACTGAGACAAGGAAAATGTCGGTAATATAAATGGGGACGGAAAGGAGACTAGAAAAATGGCTGCGATGATGTGCATGCTTGTATAATGATCGACTGGTCGCGGCCGCTGTGGGAAGAAAATACTTGACCTAAAAGTTCCGACGCCTCTCAAATATCTATTGTTGCTTTCAAAGTCCAGCTTTTAAATTTCATTTTCAATTCTATACATGCGAGCATTGATGTTAGACTGACTGGGTGCACTTCGAGCTAGTTGGAAGTTCGTAGAGTTCCTACCTCGACAATTCTATGAAAAAATTGGGGTCGCGTGACTCGTGTCTAACAAAAGCGTTAGGGTACCTAACAGAAGCTTATTCGCAATTTTTCATCGTATATCTATACTGGATTATGAAAAATTCGTAAAGTGTGTCGTGTAAATTTTATTAGGCTTCAAAACATTGAACGAGCTGGTAATGAAAGTGACAAGAGTCAGATAATGTTGCGATTATTATGATATACAGTAAAAGGTGTTTATACCACTCAACCTAAAAATCGAAACTTGAACATAATTTTTAGACTCTCAAAATATTCACAAATTCATATTGATTTTATGCATTAGTGTATATCTATGTATGATACAAAACAATATAGGTAGATACTATGAGAATAGAGAGGGGTGCATATCTATATTTTCAGGGCCTATGCAATAAGCCCCGATACACGGGTCTGGTTATTTTGCACAAAATACCATCTCCTTATAAGTTTTAATCTCTCACTTGCATAAAGTTGTAGCCATTATGTGACTGAATAGTATTGACGGAGTTCAAAATCATTTTTCCCTTGTCAAAAAGCTTCATCTAGGAAGAAGCAATGTATCCAGTACTTTTAGTGTCAACCAAGCTATAAGAACATATTTGAGTGGTAAATAAGGAAAACGTAAACTCGCTATGTAACTATTAATTTTGACGATATATTGTACTGACCTGCGTCGCGAAATTTCAAAGGTGTCAATTTTCATACCTGTAAGATTTGTATCTTCTGCTCTACCCTATTAAAACACTTCCAATGCTACTTTCTTCTTATTCAAGCCTTCTTATTGAGGCCCCGCCCGCCATAGGCAACGTCGCAATGGGACGTTTTTCGCTCGAGCGAAGCGAGGAAACAAGTACTATTTTACATCGTCTTGTTACGATATTTAAAAAGTAAGGTAACAATTTTTTAAATAATTATAGATACCTAAATGTGCATTTTGTGACTGTGGGGTTCTGGAGTATGACAGTTCTGTTTGCTGAAGTCAATACGGTGTATATCAAATAATTTGCATTGCCATAATACATATCTGCATTTACATTTCGCGTTATCAATTATTTTGAATCATGCAAGAGATTCATTTAGATTGTAGTATCTTGCTCGAATGCGATTAATTGTAGTTAAAATTTGTCTCGGTAAATTTTTGTTGCCGTACCGCGGGTATTTTCTAGAATTGGCGTAATATTTAAGCCTATGAACAGTTTCATTTTGCGCATGAATATATGAGCTTGAAATAGTAGAAAGTACGTTCACTATTGTTTTTACTTTCGCCGTAGGGTCTGTGAGCATCAACGCCTCTGTCGGCCACTCTACGATGGTTAGATATTTCGTCTTCTCTTGATTATTATACTTTTTTCGCTATGCGCGTTTATGTGTGTTACATGAACAAGCAGATAAAGAGGGATAGTGAGAGAGATTTTCAAACAAGTATAAATTTATGAATAAATAATTTAATATTCAGTCTACTTTTACAAAAATAATAACAATTTTTATTTATTTCTATATCAATAAAATAGTCATTTTTTTTTTATTATTGTTAAAAATACATGAATAAGCAGATAAAGTGTGATAGAGAGAGATTTTCAAACAAATATAAATTTATGAATAAATAATTTAATATTCAGTCTACTTTTACAAAAATAATAACAATTTTTATTTATTTCTATATCAATAAAATAGTCAGTTTTTCTTGTTGTTTTTTTTTACTTATTTTAATAATTTAAGAAGTATCTCATTGACTATTTTTTACAATTTTCGCAGGTATAAAAGTTATTTGTACTGCTACTATGGAATGTGCAATTTTCATATTTAATATATGAATTTTTAAAAAAATTTGTTGAATCTGAATTATTTTCTTTATTTTCAGTAACAACTTCTTTTTTGTAATCATTTTTATTCACATCATTCATAGGGTTTATCTTTTGTTTTTTTAATTGGTGGGCCATTGGACTTACTATTGAAGGTGAGCTTGATCAGTGGTTTAGTCTACTACTACTAAACTAGTTAAGTAAAAGTCAAAGAGGCATCAGACTTTGATATTGTGCTATTTGTTGCTAATTTGTCCTCATAATCTTTTATTGGTTTATTGTAGTATCTGTAAATACTGGTTTTTAGTGCTAGCGATTGGTTGAATGTTGAATGTGAAACAGAATCTAGATCATCTACAGTTAAATCATTAGAGAAATCCTCCCAGTTTAATTCTTCAGTAAACACATTTTCTTTTGTGTTTATAATTTCTATTGCAGTAGCTTTACTGGTAGATGCATATTCTGCAGGTTTTGCAATTTCGTACATATTTTGTGGAATTCCATCTGAATTAAATACTAATCTAGTGAATCCAGTCGGTCCTTGATCAGTCACTACCGGTTGCTGTTGCCCACTGACAATTGTCGCTGAACAATTACTTTTTTAAAAAATATTAACTATTACTGGACTTCCATCCTTATAGACTGACTGCAGCTCTTACAGGATTAGTAGTAATTGGTAAAAGCGTTGAAGCTCTTACATTCCTAGAATCTACTAATATTCGTATAAATGATAATAAATATTAAGTTATAGATAGTAAAAACATTCATTACAGTCGCAAAGAGGCATGGACAACCGGAATTAAAGAGATAATGATTGCAATTTATATATTACGTGAATTAAATTACCTTTATTAAAGTTTGCAGTCAAATCACTTTGGAAGCGAATAGATGGTGTACAGCTTGTGGGCACCATGTAGAAATACTACTTTTAAATGATTTTACATTTTTAGTACTTATTTTCTATAAAAAAGAAAACTTTTATTGCAAATAATGTAAAATACCCTAATTTCTTACAAAATCACGACCAATGTTCGCATATAAATTAACCTTAAAATTGAGAAAAAGCGCTCTGAAATCGGGACAAACAATAATTATATAAATATTTAATTGATTTTCTTCTACCTCTAACATTTTAAAGCTTATGCTCTATTTTTGAATATATTTTTCATTACAATTTGTAGTATATAATGTAACGGAGTCGATTAGTGGTTTAATAAATAAGGAAATAAACTATATAATGAAGTGAGAAAGACTTACTCTCTTTGATGAAGTATAGAGTGGAAAAGGCTCTGTTTTCAGCTTCTTCGACATTTCGCAGTTTTAATTTGTCCAGTTCCAATGCAACTTCTAAAAATTATTTTGCGTCGTTTGATATATTTTAACGGGCAATTCTGGAGAATGTATTTCTTAGATGTCCAGATGTTCACTTTTTTTCAACTTTTTTCGCTTTAAAAAGGTTGACTTTCATTGGCGCTCTTAAAGGCATCTATACTTGACAAGATTACGCCTTCTCTTAGAAAAGCGCACTTAAAGATGTCGCTATTAACGCTAACTACACAGGGAGTCTAAAAGACATCATATTGACAACTTCATGGATCTCCTAAAAGTTGGCTTTAAAATGATGAATTTGGAGATCTCTAAAAGTCGACCTGTGTTTACTGGGCTAAGCCAACGGCGGAAGTACGTACTTTCGCACAAGGGATAGAGAAAAATTAATCTAAACAATTAGCATAAAATGAACACACAATAATAAACTCGGTCTTCGTAGGTAAGTATACTGTTTCGCATATATGCGAAAAAGTCCATTTACTCTCTTGTATCGAAAACTGATACTATAGACTAGATAATAAAAGTATATACAAAAATATAAATATAAAGTAACTTTTTATTTACTATATTGATACAAAAGCGACATTCGAAATACGAAGCATTATATCTATAACGAAAAATGTACAATAAATAATTGATCTGGAAAATAACAGTTAGCAATTTTTTTTAATATATTTCCAAGTCTTCGTCTTCCAAGTACGATGCTATTGATACGCATACAGGATGCTGTGGGTCATTTAATTTCATAACCTCGCATAGAACTTTTTGGGCCTTTTTTCTCTGCCTCTGCCTCCATACCTCCTTTTCAAATTTTACCAACATCAAGAAATAAAATCTATACATATCCTCACGCAAGAATGGGACTACGGTATTAACCACTGTCACCAAATCCTCGTTCCTCGCAAATCCAGGCATCTTATTCTTGTTCGCGTATAGAATATCTAACAATGACAGGTCATTGTAAACTTTTTTTTTAAATTCATTCTTACAAATTTTGTAATACTCTTTCAAGTCTATATAATGTTCAATCATTTGTCGGGTATCTTGATCGAGCTGTATAAAATTTAAACACTCGAGTTTGGCTGTATGTGCGACTAATAATTTAATCTGTTCATCCGCTCCCGACCAGTAACCATACTCCAATACGTTGAGATTGTACAAATTTCTCTCCTCTACTATAGCCACAAGCGCATTTTTTCCATCGTTATTCTTACACGATATATCTGCACCCCTGGCCAAAAGAATATTGCATGGGTCAGGGCATTGAACACAATGTAAAGGTGTTCTGCCACGTGAGTCTTTAATGTTGATATCAAAACCTTTATCAAGAAGAGAACTAATGACTTCTCCTCGCGGATTACGTACTGCATAATGCAATGCACTCTCACCTATTTCATCATGTGCTGAAAAATCAGCACCGTGGTCAGATAAAAGATTAATGATTTGAAGATCACTTCCCGCAATAGCGGATAGCAATGGTGTTTCACCAGAATAAAGAGAATGGGTGTTCGCTTCGGCACCGCCATCTAGTAACATCTGTACTAGTATTACATTTCCCCTTCTTGCAGCGAAATGTAAAAGAGTGAAGCCGTAAGCATCGCGCTCGTTGATGTTTGCGGTGCGTTGAATGATCGTTGCGATAAGTGATGCATCGGTGAGCCACGCAATAAAATGTAAAGGTGATGTGCCATCTGCGTTCTGATAATCCAAGCTGGCGCCATAGTTTAGGAGCAGTTCGAATAGTGGCCCGTCCTGTACTTGTGCTGCCAGACTTAATACGCTGACATAACAATCCTCTCGATTCACCTCAGCAGAATTCTGTAAAAGAACCTCTGCGATTTTTTTTTGCTTCAAACTTACAGCATAATCTAATGGTGTTTTATTTTCGTTATTCCTTTTGTTAACGTCGATTCTAGTATCCTGCAGCAACAGGCAAAACGTCTCCAAGCAGAAATCGTTTGCACTGCCCGTGTATATGGCAAGGTGCAACTGGTTATTTCCACATTCGTCAACAAAATTCACGGCTGATTCTTCCAAGAGGGGCAACATTTCAACTGGAATCTTTTCTGTACTGGTGTCGAAATCTAGAAGAACTCTTTCACCTAAGGTCCGCTTTTCTGCTGTACTGCTGTAGAATCGTCAACGGTACGGCGAACTGCTGAACTGAATGAAAAGTATTATTTAAATAGAATCAAAATGTAAAATTATATATATCTGATTACGAAGGTTAAAAACTCAGTTTTAAATATTTTGATTAAATGTACACTTAATTACTTACCACTTTGGAATCTTCTGATTCAGATTCATAAAAAATGAAGCAATGTAAAAGTTCCGTTCTCGGGTTCAGTAGTGTGCTATCGAATCTTGTTAGGCTCAAATAGTGCGGTTCTCGATATAAGGAAAATGCAACAAGAAATATTTACTCGGACTAGCTGTCTTCTGAAGAAGATGTTTAGCTGAGAGTGGCTTGTGAACATATGAAGAGCCTCACACTGCTGCCCCTTTATATACCTTGGCTTTTACTTTGTACAAGTACCTGAGGACTAACATTGAGTACCTGAACTGGAGCCGAACGGGCTCGAAACGTTGGACCGAGGATTTAGGTGGTGGGGGCAATATGTATTAGATGATGATCGATAAATTCTATTTATTATTTTTAACAAAGCATTAAATTAACGATAGATTCATAATTTATTAATCAAATGTATAGTAAAAGTATACAACTAAAACCACATTTCTTATTGGCAAATTTTTTTAAATAAATCTATTTAATCAATCTATATTTTTTTCAATTATATACAAAAATATAAAAAACTTTGATTGTAACATCAAAGTTTTTTAAATAAATTTTTATATAAATTTTATTCAGCAAATATTGAAAAATTATAATTCAATAAATTATATTTTAAAAATATTTGAAAATACATTTGAATATGTTAATATTCGTTTAAAAGAGCATTAAACTACCTAAAATTTGACATTATTTTTTTTAATTTTTTCTTTGTTCCCTTGTTATTATTAAAATGTCATTTTTTGAAAATATGATTATAACTTTAGAATTTCTTTTTTCTGGAATTCAGAAAACTCCATATAGTTTAGTCAATCACTAAAATTGAAATATAGTTTCGCTTCCACCGCCCCTATTCTCCTATTTAGTAGGTAATCCTAAAATGTGCCAATCAGGTCATGTGTCAAAGTACAGAAATGTACCTGATTAGTCTGGAGGCGTTAGATCCGGTGCAGGTCTTTTTATTGGTGCGACCATCGAACAACATACAATGTTATTGTTAAAAGTAGGTATTAATTTTCTGTAATACAAGAAATGCGTATTAGGCCCCTATTCCACGTTGCCCTCTTTGATACTAAGAACCATCTTGCTTTTTGTCAATATTGAATGTTAATGTAAATAATGAAATTGATAATATGAAATGTATTATCTTTTCAATAAACAAGACACAATTTTATATATTATTCACATCGAATTGTAACTCTATGTTTATTCAGAATATTACATTTCCAAGTTTCATCCATCAAGTCTATAAAATGTAATTCGAATCTTCAACAAAAGTTGAAATATACCTACCAGTGCACCTCGAGTTTTTTGGGAAGACGTTGTTATTGAAGATTCGTATATTAATTACATTTTATAGACTTGATAGATGAAACTTGATGAAGTATACTCACTTCGATTTTTTCATTTACTTTACGTATTATTATTATTTTAATAATAAATTAAGTTAATATTGCGAAAAATGTTCAATGTTAAAACAAAAACTTCCGTATTAAGACACCCCCTATTTTTGCTCGCGAAAAATAGAGTTGTGTTTAGTTTGTGCACATTGCAGTGCATTGATATGCTTGAAGGCAAAACATGATGTAAGCAGAAGTTATAATAAACTGATATAATGAATAGAAATGAAATTAAGATAAATATTATATTTCTTGAATCCTTGCTTGCCAGTTAAGAATAAGCTTTATAGTCCTTTCACATGAATCGTAGCTCTTAATTAAGTAGAAATTGGATCATTTACCTTATTGGAAAGCTATGTCCTATATGCATGTGGATACCCTATTCTATGTCTATTTCAAAACATGTGGCCCCATATACCCATAGCTCATATATTCCAATATATAAATGATTTATAATTTTTCATGACTTTGTAGAAATCGATATTATTCGGCGATATGTTTTTATAATCGTAGGATAATTTCCAATACTGGAAAATCTGAAAAGCCTCACTCTGCTGCCCCTTTATATACCTTGCATAAAGGGAATATAAAGGGGATTTTACATTTTACAAGTACCTAAGGGCTAACATTGAGTACCTGAAGAAGAGCTGAACGGCAATCAGGTCATATGTTAAAGTGCAGACATGTACCTGATCAGTCTGGAGGTGTATATAATGAAATAATGAAATTGAAAATATGAAATGAATTACCTTCTCAATAAACAAGACAAGTTTTTGAATACCATTCACATTGAATTATAACTCAGTGTTTATTCAGTAATATTACATTTCCAAGTTTGATTCATTAAGTCCATAAAATGTAATTAAAATACGAATGTACAATAAAAGTTATACAAATACAAGGCATTTGATTCTGTCAGTCATAGTAGATTACTTGGTAAGTTATTCAATGTGGGAATTAGAGGCTCATTGTTGCTCTGGCTGTCTTCTTATCTGAGCGGCAGAACAAGTTTTGTAAGACTTAAAGGCATCATATCTACACCATTTAATGTAACATCTGGCCTTCCGCAAGGTTCACACCTTGGACCTTTATTATTTAATATTTTTATTAATGATGTTAAAAAGGTTGTAGGGTGTGAATTATTTCTTTATGCGGATGATGTCAAGTTATTTAATGCGATAAATACTGTTACGAATAGCCTTAAGTTGCAACAATCTTTAAATGATTTTCTAAAATGGTCTGAAGAAAATGGTTTGAAGTTGAACTATATGTAAATTAGTTACTTTCTTTAAAGGATCTAAAAGAGTAAACACTGAATATATGATAGAGTCACATATTTTGGAAAAAGTAAAGTGTATTAGGGACCTTCGAGTACTTTTTAATGAAAACTTATCATTTAATGATCACATCTATATAATTACTTCAAAGGCTCTGAATTTAATGGGTTTTATATGTAGAAATACCAGAACATTAAAAATATTACTTATGTCGACTGGACTCTACTATAAACTGACAAACATCTTTCTATCGGTCTTACAGTCTAATCAATATTCATGGACAACCTGATAAGACCGATAGAAAGATCTTTGTCAGAAATACCAGAAATTTTGTAGATTCTCGATCATTGATTCTTTTATTTAATAGTTTGATTTTGCCTCAATTAACATATGCCTCAATTATATGGACACCTTATTTTGAATATGCAATAAAAAAGTTGGAGAGAGTACAACATAGTTTTCTCCGGCACCTGTCTTTTAGATTTTTTACCCCTATGGATCGATTTGATCACAACTATAGTGTTGTGTCTCGGGCTGCTGGTTTGCATAGTATCAAGTCGATCCATGATTTGAATGACTTATTATTTGTGTTCAAATTTCTAAGGTCAGACAATAAACATCAGGATATTGCTAATTTATTTGAACTGAGGGTATGTAATTATGATATTAGGCGTGTAAGGTACTTAAGGAGTTCAATTGTAAGTCGATATTAACATATAATTATCCTGCCTTTAGACTACGAAGAGTATGGAATGAATATTGTACTTATGTAAGTAATTTAGATTCAGTACATTCTTTAAAATATGCCATGAATCGTATAGTTTTAAAATATTATTAGTTACCTGCATATTAGTTTCTATTTTGAAGTATTTTCATATGTAAGGGGTAACTCCCGTTTATAATTAAATAAATAAATAAATAAATAAAAAAGTTGAAAAATACCTCATTTTTTCCGTATGTAATTATAAAATTAATTTATTGCGTATTTAATAAAAAAAAACTATAAGATAATTGTGATTTTAAAGTGTGATTATTATCTGCAATATGCAATATGCGAAAAGTCCTATTAACACACACCCTGGGAAGTAAATAAGAATGCCTCAGATCGCACTTTTCCTCTCTAGGTGGGTAATATACTATTCTTTGATTTTGGCTCTTAGATCAGTTAGAGGTCTGTCTGAGAAAATTCTTCTAATTTATGTCTTATTATGTATATATATATATATGGATTGCTTATGCTATCATTTTTGTTACTGTTAAGGCATGTTAGTACGCTTAATGAATCTGTGAATATAGAGATGTTACTTATCTGTGTGATTCGAGACAACGTCAGGAGCACCAATAAGGGTAATGCATTCTACGGTAAAGATTGACTCTTCTTTCCTAATACTTTCCTTAATAACATCTTTTAGATCCAACGTTAAAGTTGCAATTGATTCTGAAATGAGTTCATAGATAAAATTTATGTAAATTTATATATCAACATTATTGCTTCCACTGTTATACAAAGATATTTAAAGATAATATAAAAACAGTAGCATTTGATAAAGCATTTTATTCGGTAAATCCCTTCATTTCTCCACCATGAAAGAAAACTGGCATTACTCGAAAATTGAAGATCACTGCAGTGCATAGCTTGAAAAAACAGATACCCCCCATTAATGTATTTGAAACCGCGCATAACTCAGGCGATAAAGTCCTTCTCAACGAGAGCTAGTCGGCCGGTGAGCCGCGTTTTCATGTCCATCCACCCTCGCTCTTACAATTCTTTGTCCGTTGCACTATTGCAATATGGCTTTGCACGTGCGCTGGTGCGGAGAGTACACGGGGGAAAGGGTGGGAGGTTAGTTTGCCGTTCGGGACGCTAGCTGGATGCCAGGGATTAATCGCAGTTAAGCCAAACGACGCGCCGCGACGGCGACGCCTACACGTACGCGTGCAACCCGCTGCGAGATCCGCCCGATAGATATACCGAAACCCGGCAATACGCCCCCGATAAGAGGGAAATGTCCGCGCGCCACCGTTGCGAAACTACCTTTTCCCTTGTTTTATCTTTTCGTCTCTCGTTCTTTTCGTTC
>UELU01140666.1:0-11141 GCA_900490025.1 Megastigmus dorsalis | reverse complement strand
CGCTCGCAGAGAGCCGCACCGCTCGAAGGAGCATCGCTATCGACGCTCGAAGGAAAGCGCGACAACTTGCGCGAAATCAAGCGCGAGTGAGAAAGCTGCACTGGACTGCCGACAAGAAGGTGCCACGAGACTGCGGCCGAGCTACGGGCAGGCCGCCAGGGACCAGAGGCATTCACCAGCCAAGGAAGCGGCCAGCTGCGCTCACCGCTATCCCAGGGAGAGAGAGAGACAACCGCCATCGGGAGGGCCAACTCAAGGGGCTGCTCACGCCGCTGAGGGCATTTCGCCGACGGACGCCGACGACGGAGCGGAGCCAACGCCAACCGAAGAACTCCATCGCGCCGACAAATGTAAGTGCGCTTACTTCTGGGGGTCACGCGCGCCACGTTTCTCCTCTCTCTCTCTCAGACTCTGCTTCTCTCGCGACAGAGTCAAGAAAGCGGCCATTGCCAGTAGTGGCATTCTACAGCGAAAATGCGAGCATCCTAACGCCTCCTCGCGCGAATTAACGAGCGCCGCCGACTCGTGGTCATTGCGAAAATCGCGCGCGGTTGCGAAGAGCGCATCGGTGGAATCTCGGCACGAGAGCGCGCGGGCACCACGTGTGCGATCACGGAAATTAATGTACACTCGAAAGTTTCACAGAATATACATATAGCTTTTTATTATTTGAATTTTGAAGTTAAGCTCTGCGTTCTTTATTTTCCCAAGGAAAACCTTAATCCGCCCCACCGAACGAGAAGGGTTGAGAACCCGGATATGCTCTGCGGCTGAACGAGCCGGAGCGAAAATTTTGTGACGCGCGAAGCTCGCGCCCGCTAACGTCGGGACGCAGGGGTGTAAATTTATTCATATCAAATTGATTGTCTCGGGATTTCATGCCTATTGAAGTGCACGCGGAATTTGTCATGGTATCCCACAGACAGCGAGCTTCGCCAGTCACAACATTATTAAATTAAATTTAATACTTAATTTAAATTTAAAATGTAGCGATTTATATAACTCATCAGTTTTAAATTAAATTCGTTTATTAAATAATTTACACGTTATTTATAAAAAATTCAGAATTTTATATAGACAGATGGATTTATCGCCTCTTTTCGTTAAAATCTAATGGACCAATCTAGTATAAAAGAGGGAATAATAGTACGAAATGCACCACTTATCTAAAATCCGCCAAAGTACTACGTAGTATCGGTCAATAATGGATACGAGAAGTATTTTGAATATTATTATTAGCGTGCTAGGATTCGCACTTAAGGGGATGCAGTAGCGACAAACGTGCTTTTTCTGTCGCTGATATCTTTTTCTATTTACAACGAAAATTAATATTTAGACTTGAGCGGCGTAGTGCTCGAAACAATGAATCATCCTGTGCTTGCAGAAGTCGATCTGATTTGTCGTTTTTTCTATTAATTGGAACCAGTAAAACGCGTTTTCGCATTAACAGCTAACCTCAAAATTACGGTTATATCTATATGTGTTTATAACTTTTAATATTTATAATTTTGCGTAATATCGGGACTTGGCCGGCGTAGTACTCGTTGCTATTAATCATTTTGTGCCAGATGGGGCTTATGTGATTTATCATTTTTTAAATTAACTGGAACATAGAAATAGATCGAACAGCCTGAGGAGGGGGGACGCTACTGCTTCCCCTTAAGCGAGAATCAGCGCAACGCTAATTTTGCGGCAAAAAGTGGAAAAAATACCTTAATCTCTGCACAGGCACGGTATTATTAAGAAAACTTCGAGTCATTATTAATCTCTGTAGCTTACGTACTATTATGAATATGTATGATCGGGGAATTTGCGGAAACCAAACTTACACGATAGACCACTAACTTATCGTTTTATGCTACAATATAGAGCTATGATCTAATTAATTACAGATAATATAACCCTTACGGAAACCAACTACTGCCTCAACTACTGCCAGAACAACTGCTCGAACTACTGCCGGAACTACTTCCGTACTATAGTTCTGCTAATGCCGAAACTACTGCCGTAACTATTATTGCGGCAGTAGTATTTTGGCAACTGCAGAAAATCTACTGCCAAACTACAGGCACTCGAGGGTGACCTGCTTCAGGTTTGGGGCTTTCTGTCATGGTTTTCAGGTTATGGGCCTAAAATTGGGTACTCGAGGGTGATCTGCTGTGGGTTTGGGGCTTTCGGTTATGGTTTTGAGATTATGGGCCTAAAATTGGGTACTCGAGGGTGATCTGCTGTGGGTTTGGGGCTTTAGGTTATGGTTTTCAGGTTATGGGCCTAAAATTAGGACTTCGAGGGTGATCTGCTCCGGGTTTGGGGCTTTGAGTAATGGGTTTGAAGTTAAGGACTTAAAATTAGGCACTCGAGGGTGATCTACTCCGGGCTTGGGGCTTTGGGTTATGGCTCTGAGGTTATGTGCCTAAAATTAAGTCCTCGAGGGTCATCTACTTAGAGTTTGGGTATTTGGCTTATGGTCTTAAGGTTATGTGGTTAAAATTAAGTACTTTAGGATTCTCATCTGGATCCGCACTGGAATAAAGCCCCTTAAAACATTAAAATCCAAGTGGAATTTCCGTTAGATAATGAGCTCGATATTTTTAACAGCAGTCATTTTAATTCTTATTAATCTTCGATCTAACTTTAAATTGTTGTTGAGTTTTTACAAACACTCTTTAAAGTGATTTTCCTTGTAAATTGCGTGCAATTGACCTTAAAATAATAATCTAAATCAATATTATTAAATAATTATGAAAATTGAATTTTTATTAACGTTTTTCTAAAATTTCCTGTAGTTTGGCAGTAGTTTTTCTGTAGTTGCCAAAATACTACTGCCGCAATAATAGTTACGGCAGTAGTTCCGGCATTAGCAGAACTATAGTATGGAAGTAGTTCCGGCAGTAGTTCGAGCAGTAGTTCTGGCAGTAGTTTAGGCAGTAGTTGGTTTCCGTAAGGGAATAGTCAATTTACATCACTTTACGTGTTCACACGTAACATTGCCTATTCGTACATATATATAGGGATGGAGGCAGGTATTTAGATGCTGTACTCGTACATGCAGCGCCTACACAGCTGCAACTGTTCAGACACCATGTGCTTGGATGGGTGCAGGTGTTAAGGCGGTGTGCCCGTACATACAACGCCTACATAGCAGCAACTATCCAGACATCTGTGCATGGATGGAGGCATGCATTTAGGCACTGTACTCGTACATACAACTCCCGCATAGCTTTAATTATCCAGACACCTGTGTATGAATAGGGGGTAGTTATTTAGACGCTGTATTTGTACATACAGCACCTGCATAGCTGCATCCACCCAGACGTCTGTGTATGGATAGAAGCAAATATTTAGGCCCTGTATAGGTATAAGTTTCACGTACGAATAGAATTTACTATTTAGGCGCTGTATAGGGATAACATTTACGTATGGCTGGAAACAGCTATTCAGACACTGAATATGTATAAGTTTTCGTGCACTTACGTACAAGTTTTTGCACTTACACATAAGACGCTGTGCTCGCATATAGCTTTCGGTGGCATAAAGATAATAATTTCAATTAGTCGATTGATCGCGTAAATATATTTTTATTTGCAGAATTAGAACAAATGCTTGAAGAAAGCGAAGGTGATGCAATTCTTGCACAGTGTCATTTGGGCAAGGAGAACGATTGATTGGCTGTGCCGGTACAAATAGGAATGAAGCCATACAGAATACGCTAACTATTAATGCTTTAAGCTCTTCTTTGTTGGCTGAATCAACAGATACAGTAAATTCATACAGTCTGCGAGAGTATTAAAATTTGTAGGAAATGCTGTAAAACTGTTCGAAGTAACGATACAGTGCCACACGATTAAAACATTAATTTCTGCAAAATTTATAGTACAAGGAAACCGTTAGATCATTTATGTTACGTACAGCCTATTATCGAAAATTGGCACTGTAAAAGCGATAAAGTTAAGCTATATTAATTTTATGATTTTGAAACGCAGCAGTCAGAGAGTGTAAGTAGTGATGATAAAGTTAGGCTGCACGTGCCAAATTTATGCGTGGTTCATCAAGTTTGCATTGTTTATTTGAGCGATAAAAACATATCTAATATGTGCGACATTTTTGGTGTACGGGGATACGTATTCAATGTTGATCCTGTTAAGCAGCTTGTGGATCTGGCTCTGGAGCGTAGAAAAAGTGCAAAGTAAATAGTTTGTATAGCTCACAATGCTCAAGGTTTTAATGCGCAATTTATCCTGCAGCACCTGATAAAACTTCACGATATTAGAGATAAGCCACAGACAATTTTAAACGGCTCGAAAATAATTTGAATGAAAATTTTACATGTTAAAATTGTCGATAGTTTAAACTACCTCCACATAAGTTTTAGTGCTCTACCGAAGGCATATGGCTTGGAAGTATTAAAAAAGGTACATTCTCCCACCTTTTCAATTTTCCTGAAAATCGGAACTACGTGGGTTCAATGACTCCAATATCAGCATATTCACCAGACTCAATGGGCGTGAAGTAACGTAAAGATTTTTTACAATTGTACAGCGACAAGAGGCAATAAAACTTGTAACATTATATCCCGTCTCCCTGCCGGATGCTCTCGAGCATATCAGGGATAGTTTCAGGAGAAAAGGGAATGCGGTGCAAATTTAACAACATAAAGCAAAGTCATTTTTATAGAACAAATAACAAAGTATATTTTGTAATCTTCTTAAATTATAATAATCAATATAAAATAATAAACTGTGTTAGCGCCGATGAGTTTCACTCGTCTGACGCTATAACATATAAATAAAATGTATAATATTAGTTTGTGCGCGAAATTACGTACGCGCGGCGTAACTTAAACTAAACTATGTGTCTTTTAACACCCCGGTGATTTAATTGCGCGCTAGAAATTAAAGTAGTTCTGTATGTGTGTGTTTGTGTTTCATAGGGGGGGGGGGAGAAGAAGGTTTCTACCGAGGGGCATTTATATTCTCTTGTAAGAATGCCGTCTTTTCCGCAAAATGAGCAGAATTTTTTTGCCGGTCGATTGCAATTGAATCGACTGTCTCCTCGCTGTTTGCAGTTCCAGCAACAGTCCTTTCTGTCGTAAGTGGCTGACATTGTCATTATTTTCTTCGGTGTTTGCTCAAAATGTCTATGCTCGGTTTTTGGTGTTCCGTATCCTCGACGGAGTCAGTCATGAGCCAGGGGCACCTTACTCGTGACCGACGTGCGGGTTATCGGGTTTGTGCGGAGAGAGGGGCACCTCTACTCGTGCACACGGAAAAGAGAGCACCTCTACTTTGGCATCGGGTCTGGGGATCGAGTCTTGAGGAGCACCTCTTGACCGCCACGGATAGTCGAGGACCACCTCGACTAAGGATCAGGATAGGAGTTCGGGTCCAGAGGACTACGGCCTAGTAATCAGAGGGGCACCTCTGATTTTACCATGCGTATAGCCCTGCCGAACTTCTACCAAGGAGCATCTTGGTCGAACTCAGGATTTGTGGCCAATTCTGGCACGGTTGCATTAGATACTATGCCACTAGTTTGATCGTGAATACACTCAAAATGAGGAGATGACGAAGTGCATCAAGGAGAAACCACAAACATTGTACTTGCCGCTTAATCCTCGGGACGCATTTTTTGGTGGTCGAACAGGTAACACTGCGAAATCATGTGATGCCAAAGGGAGAGAAACAATCATATACATCGATGCGTGCTTCCTGTATCCTTATATCTGTAAATATGACTGAATGTTGCCACCAAGAAACCTTTATCATCCTGTACTCCCTGTTAGAATGAACAGTAAGCTGCTCTTCACACTATGCCGTTCGTGTGCCGAGACACAAAATCAAAGCGAATTTAGTCACTATGATATGGAGGAACGAGTTTTTATCCGTACGTTGGATGCAGACGAGGTGAAAAAACTGGGTTACATTGTTAGAAAAGTGCTTGAAGTATGGTCATATAAAATTACGCAGTTCAGCAGAACAGCAGGTGGAGGTGGTCTCTTTCACGCTTACATCAACAAATTTTTCACCGAAATGACCTACGCTTTTGGCTATCCACCAGAGTGCGGCAACGACGAGGACTTGAAGAATCGATATATTATTGAATTTGTGCATCAGGAGGGCATTAAGATTGATAAAGAGCGGATCGAATTCAATGCAGGATTACGATTGGTGGCAAAACTGTTTCTGAATTCTTTGTGGGTCAAGTTTGGCCAAAGAGGGAACATGGTTTGACCATATATTGCTCTTCTACAGCAAATTGCAGCCTACTTACAAGGGGTTGGGTTTAGTGAAAATATCGAATTTCACGTAGTACTTATACGATATCGGAAAAATAGAGCAGAATACTGGATTTTGAAGATAATAAATGAATATCCTGTGAGGATAAGGAAGAAACCCGTGAATTTCGTAAATAGATTACCTTCTGTGCTGATGGTCTATAGTAGAATTTGTCTTTCACACACTTTTACTGCAAGCTATTTCTCTTTAGTGAAGTGCATACATTTATGGCAGTACCCAGATTGCAAACTTATTCCCGCCAATGTATGTGCCCTTACTATCATGCTCATTTCAGTCAATCGAGATAGATATAAGAGATCAACACGGAGATCACGTGCCATTCGACTACAGAACATTGACGGTGACACTTTGCTTCAAACACATCAGCTAAAATGCCTTCGCACAGAGAGTTATGTATTGAACAATGTGGTAGTGTGAATGGTTAGATTGACTATTCTACTAATTTTAGCCAACCTGCCCACACCACAGGTATTGGTGGCTATAGTAGTAGCAGATTCTTCTATCAGTTATGTGCACGGATAGGTGGCTCTATGAGAGGCATATACCGACGCGCACTACCCAAACTCAAGGACCAACTTAAAGAAGGTGTGGCGAAAAAGGCTATCCACAGCGCTGCCAACATTGTATATGACTGTCATTTAAAATGAGGGCTGATAGTGAAGATATGGTAGATGAACCGGAGTGTAAAAGAAGACGCGTGTCACAGAAACCTCACTCTCTCAGAATACTCAGTGAACAGAGTATCTCCTTGTAGAGTAAGAGAAAGACAAAGCAGAAGAAGAAAAATTACAGAAAAGGCGATAAAGCAAAGAGGAAGAAACCGACTGGAAAAATAAACAAAGGTCGCTCCGAGCGAGATATTTTTGAAAATTGATTCAAGATGGCGTGTTTACACTCTCATTCTTGTGAATCACTAAAGTCTGAATAATCGCACTTTGAATTACCGACGACACAAACAGCCATTGAAAATGGTCATTGGGTGCAGTACAAGCCGATATAATCGCTTACCGATTAGTCGCCAATAGAGTTCCCAATTCCAGGAAATGTCGAGTACCTGGATTTGACCATACAGTACTGAGTGTGCGCCTGCATATATTTCCAACTGGTACAATATCCGAAGATGCGACTGTGGGACCTGTGAATAATTTTATGCACTCACTGTTCAATCAGGTTGATGTATTCTTTAATCAGAAGCCTGTTTCGCCGCCAAACAATGCCTACGCCTACAGATCGTACATTGAAAATTTGCTTAACTATGGTCCTGCGGCAGAAAGATCAAATTGTGGTATGACCATCACGGATTAGACTGGTACGAAGGAGATGTCAGCGTAAAGAAGCTGAATAAGAACTTGTTGGAAATTTTTCAAAGAGCCGATAAAATTATGTGTGCGACAAAGAAACAGTGGCTTTGCTCAGCAAGTTGACGACACGAACAGTTGTTAATCTAAAATTGGAAAGGTGTTGCCCGTCATTCAAGCCCTGCTACTTGCTATATAGCTGCGCGTTTAACAATGCTTATAGGTTAAAGAATTGGCTGAATTCACGCGGTCGCAAAAGACAGGATTCAATAGAGTTTTTATTTGAGCCACCTTTGAATATCTGCAATGAACACGGCAGAAATTCTTACACGCTTGTCTTAGATAAAATTTCACACGGTTGGAGTGTATCCTGCAGATCGGATCCCTCTCACCTTTTGTATTTAATACAGAAGACCATAGGCGGAGTGGTATCCATAAGGTTGCCATATCTGTGGCAAAAGACGGTATTGGTTTCTACTTTGATATTTTTGGTAGCCGGCCTCACATTTCACACTATCTGAATCGTATACGGAGAAACTGCAAAAGGTTTAAGTGGAATAATGTTTAATTGCAAAGTTTTTTTTCTGCTGTGTGCGGATATAATGTTTTTATATTATATTGCTACAGGATTGGGTTACACGCGCTTTATGAAGAATTTCTCGTCCGACGTGGAAAAAAAATTATGCAGTTGCAAAAAAATTTGAGTCTAAACGTGTTGGAACATGATAGTGCCGTATAATCATCTCTACAGAAAGTCTTTCATTCGTTCTCCACCAACAGGATTACTTATTTTGGAATATAAATAGTGACTTCTTGAGGTACTGTAGCCACACATAGTCTCCGGCAGTCTCCATTGAACAATCCAGAAGAAGAAGAAGATGGCAACTTCTACTCAAGCATACCGCTATCACCAGCTTCTGCCTATAATGTATTTTCAGAATAGCTCCTTGGGAATAATCATCCTCGTCGGGCTGGAAAATACTTCTGCCAGTTCGAAAGATTTCCAGCCTTTTGTACACATTAGCAGGTCATCAGACTTTTCTGGATTCCGCTTCTCACTTAATGCTTGAGAGGCCCTCAAGAAACAATTTGAAAATATCAACAAGTAATTTCGGGTGGATAACGAGGAATAGCTGCTGGATCAGCATATCTCAATTCCCGGGTACACTATTAGGTACATGATAAGCTACTCTGATAGAGCGTTTGAATTAATACCAGATGGAGAAGAGGAAGATGATGGCGGTGAATCTGCAAAGAAGCGCTTTCGAAAAATACTTGAATTTAAGCGTGTTGCCTTTGAGAGCCTAAAAGCGCTTAGACCATGTATAGATTATAGAATAAAATATTTGTTAAGCGTATCAAAAGGGACTAATTGTATAGTAGATCGCTTGTAAATTATGCTAGAGTTAAGTAGTTATAGTGGCACTATGGCCCGTCACAACAAACTTGACCTTGAGACAGGGTCTTTAACCTCAGGCAAGGACAAATTTACTTTGACACACCATAGTGCCACGCACACAATCATGAACGCACATACACACACACAAACACTCACGAACACACGCACGGACGCACGCAAGCACGCACGAACACACGTACGCACACAACCATGCAATCACGCACGAACGCACACAATCGCACACGAACGCACGCAATCACACACGAACGCACGTAGTCATGCACGAACGCTCGCACACACACAACCAAACACAAACAAACGAGAGAGCGAGAGAGAGAGAGAGAGAGCGAGAGAGAGTCTTACCTCGTGGCTGCCCAAGTGATGTTCCTTCCTCGACGGCGGCTCCGCGGCAACTGGCCATTTTGGAGATGATGACAGTGGTATCGACTACCACCACCACTATCATCCCCACCCACTACAACCACATATTTCCAAACTTGCAAAATAATTAAAAACATCTAGTTTATAACATTTTTATTTTAAATTTTAATTTAATTATAATACATACACGCGCACGGCACGCGCATACACATACACACATACACACACATACACACACACACACGCGTATTTTAAATTTGCTCTATATTGTACTTCAAGTTTTTCATGACGCACATATCACTCACTTTCACTATCATTGTCAGGGGAGCCTAAAAAGGGTTCTCCTGACAATGTACGGGTTGTACACTACAGTCCAAGGCCCGCACGTATTATATCTTGCCCAGCGACGAACTCTCTGCGCAAAAACGGGCTTTGCACAGCCCCAGCACATGTCGGCTCCACGCTTGGGCCGCTCCAGCTCCTCGCGCTGCTGACGTAAAAGCGCTCTCCTATTATCCCGCCGTTGGCGTAGCGCACCGATCTGGCGCTGGATGCTGCGCAGGCTCCTGTCTCTTTTTAATTTTGTTAGCTGGATCCGTGCACGCCAGTAATGCTTCTTTAATCCCAGGAGCCTGTGTAGGCGTGCCTCGGCCTCTGCAGGATCTTCGGCCAAGACCATAGCCTCATCGATACTCTCGTTATCTGAAAAAAAAATACATACATAATAAATAAAAAATATTAAATATACTATCTAATAATTAAATTACGGTTAATATTAGCCTACCTTCCGGCACAAAGTCGGGGTCGTGACCGTCATCGAATGTATTCTCGACGGTCTCTGCCGTCGAGAAGACATCATCAGCCGGCTCCGATATATACAAAGGGTCCTGAGGACCCTGCTGATCTGGTGATTCCGGAGAATCAAACTCCTCGGGTGTATCTGTAAGAATAAAACATTATAAATAATTTTAAAAATATATAATTAATATTTTAAATTTGTAACTAACCTTCAGGAGTGCGCTCCTCCTTTAATGAGAGATTCAACACCTGTCCCTCCTCCGATGCCCTTAAAGCAGCGCATCGCCGCAGGTATTCCCACATACGTGGGGACCCACGCTGCGACGGCGAGGGCGACATCGGCGAATCGTTGATCCCTCCTTGATTAATGTTCTCGCCGTAATAGATATTCATACTTGGAATAGGGGTCGCGCACTCTTCTTTAATGCAGAACATTTCACTCAAAAAAATTCTATCGGAAATCGTACTGACTGCACGAGGACTGGTCACAAATGGACTAACCGCAAATCAGACTCTATATCTAAAAGACATAGCACCCCCCACCGTTAATTGTTGAAAAACATTCAGCATTTTTCGTGTTCACAGATTCTAAAAGTTGAATATGATATTTTTCTAAAAGAAGAAACTTCATAATTGCGTTTTTCACACAGACGTTTCGCTCATTTTACGAGAATCCGCGTGAGAAACAACTGGGAGGGTAAAATCCACGATCAAAAACGGCACGTGGACTGCTGAATTTACAAAAATTTCGTTGATTGTAAAATATCTCATATTAATTATATGAAGAGAGATGAACAGCACAGCTCACATTTATGAAAATATACGACAAAGAATCTTTTGGGAGCTATATGACCCTAGAAATGTCTGGGAAACAAAATATACGTTTGAAAATGGCACGTGGCTTCTCGAATTTATAAAATATATATTTAAGTATAAATCTTTCGTACACACACACACACACACACACAC
>UELU01140659.1:0-15740 GCA_900490025.1 Megastigmus dorsalis | reverse complement strand
ATTTAGGATTTGCTCATGAATATTTCGCCACGCAATGGGGCGAAATAAGATGAGTTTTGGCGTTCCCGCACTACCTCCTTTCTGCCACGTAGTGGGACAGAAAGGCCTTCGCCGGGAAAACCAGGGTGGAACGGCTCCTCGCTATTGCCCGGTGTAAGGGACGTAATGGCCCCTACACCTCTAATAGCTTGGAGAGCGAGAGAGACAAGCAATTATAATTATATATAAAATATATTTATTATTACGTCTTGCCTCTACATGCTCTTGTGCTCGTCTGTCTGATCGCTGCGTGATGTGCCGCTTTTATAGCTGAGGCGGCGATTTGATCGGCTTCCCCCTCTCTGCGATGATCATCCTTGATGTTGCTTGGTGGGGATAAGTAGTTTGATTCGCACGCATACGCTTTGATTCGCATGTAGCGCGGTTGTATGTATGCGCGCGTATATATTCGCAATTCATGCGTTCTATTTATTTTATCGCTTTATTTGAAAATGATTTGTTTATCAATTGTTGCAATTATGTTATTGCAAAATACTGTATTAGATTTTTTATTCTCTACGCTAATTGAACTTATAAAAACAATAATCGCACTAAAACAGTCTATGCAACGCTCGTAAATATGATTATCATAATATTTAAGTTTCTCTTAACTATTTATTTTAAATGTGTTTTATTACTGTGTTAGAAATTGTATTTGATTTAGTGACAGGTGTCACAACTCTTTGTATGAATATTATATTCCTATCTATAGAACGTCGGGTTATCAAATGTACATGCTTAGGATTTACTTAATTGATAATTTATCTGACATTTAAATTTCAACACGAGAATGTGGGGTTATTAGGTGAAGCTGCTTATGGTTTCAATTCCATCTCAACAATGTGGGGTTTCAAGTGTACAGACTTAGGATTTCCTTAATTGATAATAATTTATGTGATATTTAAATATCAACCCAAGATAGTGGGGTTATTAGGAATATTAGTATATGCTTACGGTTTATTTATGTGATAATTTATGTAATATTTAAATTTCAACTCCTGAATACGGGGTTATTGGGTTTACCGGTTTAGCGCGTCCTTAATCGATAATTTATGTAGTAATTAAATTTCAACTCAAGAATGTGGGGTTATTAGGTGCAGATGCTTATGGATTACTTAATTGATAATTTATGTGTTATTTAAATTTCAACTCGAAAATGTGGGGTTATAAGGTGTAGATGCTTTCAGTTTACTTGAGTGATAATTTATGTGATGTTAGAATTTCAACACCAAAATGTGGGATTATTAGGTGCACATGCTTAGACTTTCCTTAATTGATAATTTATGTGATATTTAAATTTGAACTCGAGAATGTGGGGTTATTAGGAGTAGATGCTTAGGCATAACTTAATTGACAATAAATATGATATTTAAATTTCAACCCAAGAGAGTGGGGTTGTTGGTGTATTAGGCTATGCTTACGGATTATTTATGTGATAATTAATGTGATATTTAAATTTCAACTCCAGAATAGGGGGGTATTAGATTTACAGGTTTAGCGAGTCCTTAATCGATAATTTATGTCATATTTAAATTTGAACTCAAGAATGTGGGGTTATTAGGTGCAGATGCTTAGGGATTACTTAATTGATAATTTATGTGATATTTAAATTTCAATTCGAGAAAGTGGGGTTATAAGGAGTAGATGCTTTCAGTTTACTTGAATGATAATTTATATATTGTCTGAATTTTAACACCAAAATGTGGGATTATTAGGTGCACAGGCTTAGTCTTTCCTTAATTGATAATAATTTATGTGACATTTAAATTTCAAGAACGTGGGATTTTTAGGTGTAGTTGCTTAGGGATGGAATCTGAGCTTGACAATGTGGGTTTATATGGTGACTTTTCTTAGGGTTTAAATTTCGAATCGAGAATTTGTGGTTATGAGGTATAGATGCTTAGGGTTTCAATTCCATCTCAAGAATGTGGGGTTTCAAGTGTACAGACTTAGGATTTCCTTAATTGATAATAATTTATGTAGTATTTAAATTTCAACTCAAGAATGTGGGGTTATTAGGTGCACATGCTTATGGATTACTTAATTGATAATTTATGTGTTATTTAAATTTCAACTCGAAAATGTGGGGTTATAAGGTGTAGATGCTTTCGGCCTACTTGAGTGATAATTTACGTCATATTTCAATTTCAACTCCAGAATGTGGGGTTATTAGGTTTACTTAATTGATAATTTATGTGATATTTAAATGTCAACTCGAAAATTTGGGGCTATAAGGAGTAGATGCTTTCGGTTTTCTTAAGTGATAATTTATGTGATGTTTGAATTTTAACACCAAAATGTGGGATTATTAGGTGCACAGGCTTAGGCTTTCCTTAACCCTTTAACGTCAAAACAGCCCTTTTTGGAATGCTAAGTTTGATAGCATATTTAAATAAGAAACCGATTGAATTAAATGATGAAATTTCGTACCCTACTATTATCGAGGGTGCTCTTACAGAATCCGGCGAAAAATTTTGAAATTTTTCCGATTTTCCATGAGAATTTTCCGTTTTAAGTAAAAAAAACTCGTTTTTTTCGACTACATTTTTATTTTAATCGAATTTTTCGACTCGAATCTATAAGACAATCTAGTTGAATTGTTTCAAAATTTTGTTTTTTTTTTGTCTAAGCTTTCAAATTATACCCGTAGGTTTTGGAAATTAAACATGAAAATGTCCAAAATGGCGACTCAATCCCGGAAAATTCGTCAAAAAGTTCAGGAATTTTTTACACAATAATGATGGACTTTAGGAAAAAATTGTACTGAGCAAAAAGTTCTTAGAATTGATCAGAGAATACAATAAAATTTTTTCAGAAATTTTTAAATTTGTCAAAAATTTCTGAAAAAATTCTATCCTATTCTTTAATCATTTCTAAGAACTTTTTGTTCAGTAGCATTTTTTTCTAAAGTTCATCATTATCATGTAAAAAATTCCTGAGCTTTTTTACGTAAAAAAATTTAGAAACTTTTTACACACATTTTAGCTACGTATGCATATATTTATACATGTACATGCATACATTCATACATATATGAATACCATTTTTGTTACATAATAATAGAAGCATCTAAATAACACTTTTTATAAATTCATAATTTTCTTATGATCCTTCAATTAGAGTTTATATGTAATATACTATTATTCAGATCACGTACTATCATACGTGTGTCTTTGTCAACTTTTTGTTTTACACTTTTGTTTTTCTAATTTGCGTTTCATATTATTTATAATATGAAACGCATACATTTAAATAAGTGTAATATCAACATTATTTCTTATATACTTGTAGTAAAACACACCTTTGTGTACTTATAAAAAAATGATTATACAGGATGATTCAATACCATCGCATTTGGTATATACCATTCGATAGATCGCGAAATTCTAAGAGTGACGTAACTTTCTCGTTTTTCGATCTGACAAGTAGTGTCCGAGATATTAATTGTTAAAAGTTTGTAAGATGAGCCAATCAGCGGGCAGCTACAGTGGGCGGCAGAAGCGGCGGAGAAAGATAGAAAGAGAAGCGCGAAGAGGTGGGGAGCTGCGCTCGCCCGTCTCGTCACTCGCGATCGCGCGTACGCTTGCACCGATTGAAGCGCTAACTCATACCGCAATGCGTTTACTTATTTTAATATTTATTTGATATAACCAATTTATCGAATTAAAAAATGAACTAAATATCTACCATTAAACAATAACCATAAATTTTCATAATAAAAAAATGTGATGTCGCTAACGTCTAAGAATCCAGAAAATTTAGAGAATCTACCAAAAGTGTAGAAATGCACAGTTAATATTAAAACTAATACAATAATCAAGAGAGTAAATAATACTTAGGAAAAATGTACAAAAATACTGATAAATAAACGATGCATAATAACTGAAATGCTGAAACTGGTTTGAAACTTAAAAGAGTTTTAAAAAATGAGATTTTAACCTAACTAAAATACTAAAAGACAATTATTTTTTATTGCTCAAATCACTCGAACTTAAATAATATGGAACATAATTTAAGACACAAAATTACGTATGGCATCTCTAAAACATTCGTCATATTAAATACAATACTATTTTAGGTAAGCAATAATGCTTCGTTAATCTTTGAGGATAAAAGAATCAACGAACATGATCAATAAAAATTTTGGAAAATATGATTTTTCACATTAATTTAAATTGATCGATTAACAGATTACCGAATATTTTGGAAAATACATTTCATTTCGCCCCTCCCCCCCTCTTCATGATTCTCCTTTCTATCTTTATCCGCCGCTTCTGCCACCCGCTGTAGCTGCCCGCTGATTGGTTCATCTTACAAACTTTTAACAATTAATATCTTGGAAACTACTTGTCAGATCGAAAAACGAGAAAGTTACGTCATTCTTAGAATTCCGCGATCTATCGAATGGTATATACCAAATGCGATGGTATTGAATCGTCCTGTATGTACTTGCAATTGTACCGATAGTTGATTTTAGATATTTTTGTTTGCATACGCGATTAGATTTTGATTTGATATTTATTATCCTTATACTTATTCCTGTTTTTTTATCATTTCTTTAAGTACTTGGCACAGAAATTTTCAATCTGACTTTTCTCTTTTTTTCAATTTAAAAATGGGTAAAAGAAAAAACAACTCTGATTCTTCCTTACCACTCATAAGGATTCGCAGAAAAGAAAGTAGTGCACCTCCTACTGACGAAAATGAAGTCTATGAAAATGATGATTACATTGAATCTATTCTCATTCCTAATCCAGAAAATTCTGGTTCTGACGACTCTGAGGAGGATAACAGTATGGAAGATGAAAATGTAAAGAATAATGATGATGACGATGATAAAGATGAAGATGATAATCAAGAAAGAGAACATAATATTCCATATAGTTTTAGCTCTTTTCAAAAAGTACTTGACAATTATCATTCTTCTCAAAAAAAATTAGATGAACATCATATTTATGAGTGGGTGAATGGAGAATTCACTTATGACGAAACCTTATCCAATGATATTTTACTAAGTGAGGTAGTAAAAAAACAGATAATGTCACGTTCCCTTACTGACTTATTTCAGTAATTTTTTTCTATTTTTGCTCTAATCTACATTAACATAGCTGCAAGTACATAAAAAAGTCATCAAATCGGTATCTCCTGTGTGGAGTTATTTTATTTTGAAAAAAATAATCGGGTTTTAGCCCACTGTGCGTATGTATATTTCCATTGTTTTGAACCGTGATAATCCTGGGGTGTCTGTTCATAATTTTTGGATTGGTTATGATTTTCAGCGTTGCTATTTTTGTTGCTTTTTTGTGATGACGATGTAGTGGAGAATGCAATGTTTTCGGGAGGTTTTAAAATCACCTCTGGGATCTATTATTGGTTCTGACTGATTCGGGTCCATTTTCTCCAGCACTGGTTCGAATCTTATTGGGGAAATATTCCAGCTACTCTCGTCGATCTCCATCGCACCTTGTTTCGAGTTCTCCTTATCTAATATTAACGTGAGTTGATAAACGTCTTTTCTGGCTTCGCACGTATAATCGCTCTAGCTTAAAGAACTTTTGTACTCGTCGTCCTCTTTTTCTTTGCGTGATTGCTTGTCTGAGGCAGCTATAATTGGATCCTCTGGGTTGACTATGAACGAATCGTCAGCCGCGCGTATACCAATATCCAGTCCGGCTTTTCCTCGTGCTTCGATTTCTTCCACATCTACCATAAAGCGGGCTTTGGCTAAAGTGCCTAGTTCTCAGAAGTATTGTTGGCCCATTTTCAAAACTTTATTAGTTAAGTCACACTTTATGTACTCTGTATTTCTCGGTTATTATTCTACCTCTGTCCTCTTTTTATTTTTATTTAGCGGGCTTGTTGGCACCTACTTTGTTTCTTGTACCGAGGAGGAGGCGCTTGATCTCATCGGTTGCAATGATGGATTTGTAGTTTAATTGATGTTTTGAGGTGAGCTTACCGTGTTGGATCTCGGAGGACTACGGTGGAATTGTGATGGTGGCTAATTCAGCGTTTGACGGCGGCGTGCTCGGCTGATTATATGATCGGTGTTTTCTGAAGCTGCGATCGTTGTTTTGTCACTTTTTCTAGGCTGTTTAACAATAGGGGTACTGCAAGCATTCACCTGTGCTGCAAATTTCCTTCTGCTTGGCACAGAATCTATTGATTCGTCTTCGTTTTGCTTAGGATTTTCTCCCGACCTGCTTTTATGGTGGCGTCATCTAATTTTACGTATGACGGGATGTGCAGTAGTTTTTCTGTTTCCGTCTTATATTTTTGCCTAACCCGTTGTTCTGCAGTTTTAGGGATGGCAATGCTTTGGTGTTCTACCATTTCCTCATCTGACGGTTCGTATCCGGTATTCTCCTGATCAGGCATTTCCGAATTGTCGTCTCAAAAAGGTTTTTTCTTGTGAGTCGGATTTCCTGAACTCTCTGACGAGGAAGATATAGGCTTCTTACTTTCGGTTTTTCTAGGAGCACAACGACGGGTTTTCATTTTTGGATACTTTTTTACCATAATGATTTAGACATTAGCTTCCTCCATTTCTTTATTCTATATAGTTCTACTCGAGGCAAATCTGGTGCTTCCTCTCCGTCTTTTCAGACAGGGTTTCGTGTGAGTGGGTCGGTTATTTCGTTCCGCGGCCCTGATCTGTAAATAATCGTGAAGTCGTGACCTTCAAATCTTGTTTTTAGGCGAGTTGATCGAAGCTCGGGCCTTTTAGATTCGTGGATCCACTTAAGTGGTAGATAGTCTGTTATTACTTAAAATGGCGACCGTATACTTATCCATGGAAATGGTCGATGGCGAAAATAACTACCAATAATTTTTTGTCGTAGATAACTTAGCTCTGCTCAACTACATGAAAAATTACATGCTTCTAGACGTATAATACGCATATAAGATACCTAGAAGCAGCCATTGTAATTTATATTGAAATTAACCATATATCTTTGTATAGATGCGGAACACGGAAAACATTTAAATCTAATATACACTATAGCCATGCTCGTTGTACCAGCAACTCGAATTTATCACCAACTACATAACTACTATATACAAAATAGATGCAGTGACCATTGTAATTATTAAAGTTATTTCTTTTTGCGATTCCTTTATCTATCTCTTTCGCTCGTTCATGCCTTACGTATAAAATGCATACCTAGTCGCATATATAGAATATATAGAAGTGAAATAACAGAGAAATGTAAATTTTAATTATTTGATGAAAAATTTAAAGATCTGCTATTTTACTTGTTCACTGTTTCTTATATATCGATACGTATATATAATTTATGTGGTTCCGGTTACCGACTCAATTGGATAATTTTAGTATCCAATTGTTTACCGTGAGGTTGAGTTAGAATTTATGAGTCGGAGTCTTTTATGGTTTAAAAGTTATTCGTTTATTAAAGACTACCCGAGAGAGATCGCGTATACTTGACGTGTCTGTCTGCTCGAGGGACTCTGACTGGGATCTACTCAATCAGCTCGATCTGTTTCTGATTGAAGTTTAAAAATGGACTGACTAATGTGTCTCTCTGGATCGGGCAGGATACCTCGGTTCCTGCCGAAAACCCAGAGAGGTGGTAAAGATAAGTGTGTCAGGAATCCGTCGAGTAATGGCAGATCAGAGCGTAAAGCAATCAGCTGCGCTTACTAGCTGAGCTGAACGTCTGACGCGCGAAAAATATGGTATGTAGGTGTGTGAACGACCTTTGAAGAATGCGATCTCTGTGCTTTTGTGTATAGCCAAAGTTAAAGAGATGTTTCGACAGAGGTCGGTATGTGAGAATGAAATGTAGGAATAAATATACGTTTCGGGACGTAATAGTATAGATAATAAAAAAAAATGATTTTTTGAAAATTTTTAGGTGTAAGCCCCCCTTAAATAGTGAATGTAAAAAGTGGTTGACACCTGCCACTTTACCGTTTTCCACATCGTCGGTCGCGACATTCTGTAAAATTTGTACTTTAAGACAGAGCATAGCACACACAAGAGAAGATACAGGTTTACGTTAATGGTAATGTGAATAGATCTAATTCACATTTTATGCATTCACACAAATTTGAGTGTAGAAAAGCCATTATTATTTAGGCCCAAAAATACACTGCTATACTGCGTAGAGATTGTTTTTTCTGTCTGCTCTTCCTTTTACGCACTCGCTTACTTACGACGTTCGTACGCCTCTTCTTTTTCTTCTTCTCCTGTTTTCAACTGTGCACTGCTGTGTGCTCTTGATGGACTGACGCTTTCGTTTTTTACCGCAACGTTTATATGCTGATTCTTTCATTATTTCTGAAATCTGCTTCACCGCTTTCCTTTACAGATTTTCTCCTGATTCTCGTGCTCGTCTGCTTATAGTCTATTTAAAAGTAGTGCCGCTGTTGCCAATGTCATCCAGTACATGTACACCCGTTCTAATCGCTTCTTTATCAACTGATTTTACACCACTGGTAACATAAGGAAGTACTTTACGAAAAAGACCACTGAAAAAACTGCCTATACCATGTCTGCGCTGATAAGCCGATTCGGAAAACACTTGTCTTACATCTCCACTATCGATCTGATCTGTATAATAAGCTGTGTAACTATTCTTTGGTACACTTTTTAGTGATCACGTTTAAAATGAAGAGTAACAGTCAACGTTCCGTACTGGAATGGTATATATTTCCCATGCTGATCGCTTATATCTATAACGACATTCTGCAGAGTATTATTCACTAGCGGTATGTAGTTGATTGGTCAGTACTTTGTACTGCCGAAGCAGACTATACGAAGAAATGCTGCTTGGGTGTCACCCACTGTATTTGGTAGACATATATCTGTATATATGTAAAACTGATCGATTACAATTCAGTCAGATTATGCTTTACTAATAAATGTGTTTTCAGTGTTAAATATAAGTTTATTTCAGATTCTTCGGGGGTGATTGTAAACAAGGTCAATCTGATTGTCCATTAATATTTATTAGACTGTAAGATCGATAGAAAGATCTTTGTCAGTTTATATATTAATTATGTTAGCACTTTTTAAATTATTGAAGTAATAACCTCCCTTGAGTTTCCTGTTGACGAGTCGAATGTAAGAGCCAGGAAAACTTCAATCAGTCCTATTTATTTTTTTAAATATTTTTGATATATCTGATGCTACAACAAGATTACAAAAAAATCTCTGCCTCTCTTGAACTCTGGGTGAGGATACTGGACCTATAACTAAAAAAAAATATTATTTTTTACAAAGTATTTTTTCTTACAAGAAATAAATCTTATTTTATTAAAAAATGGGTTTTTACTTGCCTCACAAAATCCAGCTGCATCCACTTCTCATTCGTCGCCAATTCATTCAATGCCTTCACTGAAAAGTGCAGTAACTAAACAATTATTATTATTTCACCTTATTATACTGGAGCTATCTGCAACAATCCAGCATCACTGAGCAGAATGATAAGAGATATTTGGGCCATTTAATATCACAAGGCTTCCACTGATGAATATCCGCAACACCAGTTCTGTCCAATTTGTGGAAACTCTAGGTGGAAATGACTGCGAGCTGTAAATAGTTTACGCGAATCCCACCATAATAATATACTTCTACAAGCAGTTGTCGATAGCAGCAGACCAGCTTTTACAAAAATGATCTATCGTTCATTTGTATTTCGTAATGGTGAAAGGCTAGGTCAAGCATCATAGAACGGAATTATAAGCAAAAATTAAATTTATTTATTTTTAGCGAGAGTATATAACTTATACCCTCCTCTTCAGGCTGATAACAAATATTACACTAATTAATTATACAAAATAAATATTTTACAAAAAAGAAACCGGTAGGAACGTAGCTCATAAGACTTATATTCGAATACATTAATTTAGTTCATTTTATTAACTGTTAAACACAAAACGCCTTAATTCATGAAAACGCTGTAAAGTGCAACAAAAAACAAGAAATTAAAAAGGACCAAAAATAAAATATAATAAAATTTGTCAAAAATCAGAAATTTTAAAAAACTTGGAAGACTCACTTTCACTTTTTTTCCTACGCTATTCTCACTCATAATCAATGAGCGTTGTCCGTTTAACTATTGTAGTACTTAAATAGGTGCGGTCAATTGCGAGGAAATTAATATACTAGGTTTTCTGAGACCACAAAAATTATGTGAAAAGTAGAGGGAAAAACTAAACATTGATGAGACGAAAGCTGAGTCCGTACTAGACGTTCAATCACCAGAGCATTATGTGCGAGGAAGAAGTGGCACAGCCGCGAAGCTAACAGGCGCTAAATAAGAGATGTTCCAGACTGGCTGCAGCTGCGCGCGTAAGCCACCTCCTCCTCACGTATAGTCCCCTAATGGCGGGCCGAAGTCAGTCCTGTCGTTGCCGACTATAGACGTACCTTGGATCCGCCCACCCTCATTAACCGAAAGCCTCTTCTGATCTTATACTATCTGGATTCGTCCCGTCCCATCAAGGTCGGAATATTTATATAAATAAGTCTTATAACTGAAAAAATTGATATGTGGGAATTTACGAATAATTAGGAGTGCTTTTGTATTAGCTTTAAGGTTGTTTTTAATTTTCTTTAGAAAATTTGTGTTTTTGATTCTATTTGGCGTGTTTTTATGATAAAAAATATTCATCATCTCAGAAAACTCTCTTTTAAATTTGTTACTCTCTCTGTCACTAATCTTAACATCATCAAAATTGATCGTATGTTCGGTGGTATACGCATGCATGGCAAGAGCTGATCTTACCGAAATAATTTTTACGTCACGTTTGTGCTCGTCTCTGCGCTTTTTAAATTTTCTCTTGCACATACCTATGTATATACAATCACAATCATTACATCCAATCTCATAAACAATGTTATTTGTGTCTAAGGGATCTAATCTATCTTTGCCAAGTGCTATCATATTGTTCAGTTTATTGATGTTTTTATTAATACTAGTGTCATGCTTACGTAAAATGTTATTAATAAACAGCGTCAAATTTTTTTATATGGCAAAACTATTTTGTTTTTGGAGAGTAATTGGTTATTATTATTATTCGGAGTATTATTTTTAATATTTTTAATAGACAATATTCTTTTTTTAACATATTTATTGATAAAGTGCATGGGATAATTGTTGGCTAAAAGAAATTTCTTAATGATGCAGTCGGTTTTCTATACCAGTTAGTTACTATAGTGTTGTGTGTCTTAATGCATTCCATATCCAAAAAGCTCAATCTGTTGGATTTTCCGATTTCCACTGTAAATTTCAAAGACTGATGGAAGTCATTAAAAACTAATGTAGAATCTATCTTGTCTTGTTCGATTATCGAAAAGCAATCGTCCATGTATCTTTTATATAAGCATATATCTATTTTTACGGATCTTAAACATGATGTTTCAAGGGCTTCCAAGGTAATTTCCGCAAACCATGGGCTTGTACAAAAACCCATTGGAGACCCCATGACTTGCTCGTAGATTTTTTTGTTGAACTGTATGTGAGTGGAATTTAAAAGAAAGTTTATCCCATCTAAAAACTCTTGTTTTGATAAATTAAAATGATCTTTAGTATACCTCCACTTTTTTGCCATTGCTTGTAATATAAGGTCTTTCGGGAGGTTAGAGAAAAGAGAGACCACATCGAAAGATACTAGATTGTAGTTATCGGGGACTTGTGTGCTGTTAACAATCTCTTTGAATTTTAAACTGTTTTGTAATGAAGAAGTGGGGCACGGTATATATTTATTGAACAGTAAAGACAAGCCTTTATCGAAATTATACATCGGAGAGTTTAAGACCGAAACAATAATACGCACTGGAAAATTGGATTTATCTATCTTTACGAGAACATAAGCCCTGGCAATAGTGGTACTGTCAAGGTTATTAGTAACGCTCTGGAAACAATTTGTCAGTTCAAACGCTCCTTTTTGTTTCCATGACACAATTAATTTTTTTACAGATTTTTGTAGTATAGATATAGGAGACTTTTGTATTAGTTTATAGTGCGTTTCATTTTTTAAATCTGTTTCCACTTTGCTAATATACTCTAATTTGTTCATTACAACCATGACGCTACCTTCATCTGACCGGGTAAATAAAACTTCGTCGTCACTTTTCATAAATCGCTTAGTTTTTTAAATTTTGTCTCGTAAAGCAGTAACTCGTGGGGGAGGTGTGTTTTCTTTTTTATGAAAGTGTTAACTGTTTTCTTGATGGAGTTACCGGTGGTTGACTTTTAACAATGTTTTTGATAAAATTAATCGTAACGTCTAAACTGTTCAGTATGTCGAAATAAG
Source organism: Megastigmus dorsalis (assembly GCA_900490025.1). NCBI lineage: Eukaryota > Metazoa > Arthropoda > Insecta > Hymenoptera > Megastigmidae > Megastigmus > Megastigmus dorsalis. The sequence goes on along the minus strand of UELU01140659.1, from coordinate 3,416 downwards.
TATTTTTATTCAAGTCAATAGTAAAATTAAATTTTTTACCGATAGATAAGATCTCCTTTGCGTAACCTGGGATATCAACATTTGTCAAGTTAACTAACCATTTTTTCTTAATGTTCTCAATTTCAACGTCATTTATATTCCGTGAATTGTCAAAGTTATTGTGATTGTTATCGTTATTGTCATTCTTATTAGCAAAGTTCGTTTTATTAAAATTATAGTCATTGTTACTCAAATTGTTATCATTATTAAAACTGTTGTTGTTATTAGAACCATTGTCGCTTGCACTGTAATATAATTGACGCGTAATTATTATCGTGTGTAATAATTCGCGTCCTCGCGAGCAACGGCTAGACAACTGCGAACGGCAACAGATGCGGTTAGCAATTAGAGCTGCGAAAAATCATTTTGATTGTTGGAGATTACGAACGAAAGATCTCGGGCGTGAAGTGATGCGTTTTGTGCGAGTGATAGCGTGACGAAGTGCATCGTGCAATTCGAGGTGTCACTCACGTTGAACGAGCTCGGGAAGGAATAACCCCCCCCCCCCCCCCCCCCCCTCGGTTGCCCCGTCGACTGCGGCGTGCAGAGGGACGGACGATTTCCCTCGGCCGACGGATTAGTTGCATGGTGAGTAGACCGGCCGACCACTCACGAGAGAAGAATAGGAGAAAGGAGTTTCGTCCAGGTGCACTTCTTGCACCAAGTAACATTGTATTATGCGCTCGGTAGAATATATAATTGTGCGAGCGTTCGGATACGAATTCAGAACGCTTATTCGTATCGTCTTTCTCTCTCTCTCTCTCTCTCTCTCTATCATACTCGCACGGATGCGAGAGCAGTTGCTGTACATCGACACAGCACTGTACGAACCTTGTAGGTCGCGCGAGTAAACACTTACCGGCGTGTTTACGTCGGAGACGGGGCGAGTCTCCGAGTGTAGCCAAGCTACACACGGGTCTACCGAATGTAATATTCGCCGGAATATTATATTCGGAAAGCAAAATATTCGAGCGTGAGGCATTCGTTCCGATCGCCTTCGTTTTTCTTACGTTTAAATTTAAATTGAAGTGCGCGTGTTCGACAGTGCCGACCGGCGCACGTACCATAATACCTTGCGTACCATTTGTAACTCTTGTCCTTTATAGACGAATAAACGTCTTGTGTATTAATTGTTATTCGCTGGCCTTATTTGTCATTCGTTATGTGTCCAAGCCCCGATTACCGCCACGGGACTTGCAGTCGATTGCTGCACATCTTAAGCTGAGCGGCCGAATCTGTCAAAGAGAGCCAGCGGTGCGTCTCTCAGGATACACACATACACAGACACACCGAGAACGAGAAGTGAGAGCATAGACCTCTCACGTTGTAACAGGCCGCGGCAACTCGTGGTCTGAGTTGCCGCAGAGCGTGCCCGGTACGTCCCGGGGTGAGTACTGGCCGTATAGTTACACCCCAGAATACCTTGTTACAGCTGGCGCCCTGTACGTGTGTGCATGTTATTAAAAACCAAAAATTTTTTAGCAAGCGCGCGAAATTTAGTAAGGTACAGCGAGAGGGAGGGAAAAACGGATTTTTCCCTCAACATAGATAGGTGAGAGAGAGAGAGAGAGAGAGAGAGCTTCGGATTGCGGCGCGTGCTCCCTAAAGGATAAAGTGAGCACACTGAAAAAGTGTAGTTTTTTTTTTTCATAAGTCTTATTGTCGAAACAATTTTTTAGTTTTAAATTATTGTAGATACATGATCTTTTTCCAAGAATTATTTTTTTGCCAAAATTTTTTTGTCGAAATTATTTTTTCACCGGGATTAATATTTTTTTCATGAAAATTTTTTTTTTTAGTCAAGACTAAATTTTTATATGGTTGTTTTTTCTTGAGAATTATTTTTTCGCGAAAATTATTCTTTCGCGAAATATATTCTTTCGCGAAAATTATTTTTCTTCTGGTTTGTTTTCGGCATAAACGGTATTTTCCTGTAGAGTGAATTTGTGTCTGGTTAAAATCAGTTTCGGAGCAAAAACTTGTGTTTCTTTTTGCATCAAGTTCTTTTATTGTCGAGAGGAGTTTCTCGGCAGAATCGTTTAATTTTGGAAAATACATTTTTTCAGTAAGGGACCTACGGCTGATAGCGTAGGATACAAGTATAAATAATTCAAATTGTAATTACTAACACCATTAAGGTACGCGAAGGAAATTATGGGCTGAATTTCCCTACAATCATTTTCCTTGATTTTGGTTTTATCTCCAATTAAACATTTTACTCCAGTTCTCGAGGAGAATTGGATAATTTTTGTTTTGTCGTTTGACTAAATAAAGTAAAACTCACTCGGGAGTTTTACGCATCGAATGCGCGGCTATTGCAACAGACACGGAGAGGTGTACCTATTTACAAATTATGATAAAAAAAAAATTAACAATACAAATTATCCAACAAGACCAATAGTTCAACGTTTCCTTGGATACAATGGACATAATTATAACCACACCTCGGCAACAACGGAAACTACAAATCGGCAGAAAACAACACTTATCAAGAATCAAACGCCAGCCTCAACATCAAAACAAACAGACAATGTACGAACCTGACTACAGCTGCGTCATCGAAAACGAAATACAATTCCAAGACATTCAGTCGTTGAATAACGCGGTTTGTGGTAGTAATTTCAATATATTATACGTAAACGTAAGAGGTCTGAAAACTAACTTTAAAAATCTGGAAGTGTTCCTTGAAACCCTAATAATTCAACCTGACCTTATAGTATGCTCGGAATCCTGGCACTTGGAATTTTTTGAATATTACAGTTTGCCTAATTATAAAATATATTATAATAAGAGTAATGTTAATAAAGCGGATGGAGTGATTATTTATATAAATATTAATTTCTCGGAAACTACAAAAATAGAGATATTAAATAACGTCACATTTTTGAACACAAGTTTAACAACAAAGGATGGTAAAAATATAAATATAACTTCCTTGTATAGATGTCATGATATTGAAAAATTGAATTTTATACATGCAGTGAACGGCTATATTAAGTCTGGAAAACAATATGAAAATCAACTAATTACAGGTGATTTCAATATAGATTTGAAAAGTAATGACGAGGATTCTATTACATTCTTGAACAATTTTCTTGAAACAGGTTTTCTACCGCTGTTCACGTGCATAACAAGACCAAGTAATAATAATCATAACACGGGTTCATGTATTGATAATGTATTTCTAAAATCTAAAGACATAAAAGCTAAAGCATATAAACTTAATAGTCTTTTCACAGACCATTATCCACTCTTTGTTTCCTTAACAGTTGAAAAATGTAATGCAAATCAGAACTCAAATAAAACATATATAGATTACAAAATAATACATAAAGAATGTAAAAAAGTATATTGGAACCAATTAAGTAATATTGAAG
>UELU01140655.1:0-26967 GCA_900490025.1 Megastigmus dorsalis | reverse complement strand
CGTGTCCGTGTCTGCTGCTGCTGGCCGAGAGCCTCTCATATACATACGCGTGTTAATGTACATATATAAGTATACTCGTTCAAGAGCAAGAGAGAGAGAGAGAGGAGAGTCTAAGGCCTGTTGCTAGGCGCCCCCTTCTCTCTCTTTCTCTCTCTCTCGCGCGCTCTCTCTCTCTCTATGCGCTCTCCTCCGGTTTGTGGGCCCCGTGCGAGAGAGTCGCCTGTGCTACTATACACCGCGGTATATAACTCGCGCGTCCGTGTGTGTGTGTGTGTGTGTGTGTGTGTGTGTGCCCCGCCTCTGTCTGAGCCAGCGCTGCCGTTCTCTCTCTCTCTCTCTCTCTCTCTCTGCTCGTTCGGTTTTTCCCGTCTCCCGCCCTCGACCTCAGGTTTCTGTCTGTTTCTCTCCCCTCTCTCTCCTCTCTCTCTCCCTCTCTCTCTCTCTCTCTACCAGCGCCGCCGACCGACGCCCTCTCTTTGCACATATCTCTTCCATTTCATCCATTAACAGCCGGCCCAGACACCACTACCATACTCTTTCCCTCTCGCTCACTCAGCTCCGGAGCTCAATCTCTCGCTCGCCAGTTTCGCATTCTCGAGACGACCGGCGACGACGACGACGACTAGAACGACTACAACGACGACTACCACTACTATACGGCTGCTCAGCGGTTGGGCATCGACATCATAAGTGTGCGAGCGGAGACCGAGTGAGTGCGGCCGGTGTGCGATATGTGTCTTTTATCCGTGGAATTTATTCCGGCCTCCTTATTTTCTCAGCAGTTTTATCGTTCCGCGACGACGCCTTAATTCAATACAATTTTTTCTTGCATTATCGTCGCGCCGTGTGCGGGACTCGATACAGGTAGAGAGTTGGATTAACGACCATTGGAAAAGATCGTGGCTAACTGCAGTGCGCGTGTGATCGTGGTTGCTGGTCTTTGGCACATAACGAATTGGAAAAAGAAGGGGAGATATACCTTGTGGAAATTATGCTGGTTATTAGTGCACACACACACACACACACACACACACACACACACACACATACACACAATAAAGACTGGAGAGAACGCAGTAAGCAGTTCTATAAATAAAAATCATGTGCCAAAAGTTGGTCTCCGGCGTAATCCAGAAAAATTATTTCTCGCTAAGCCGTATCCAGGAGTGCGAGCTTCTCTCTTTTTTTTTATGTATATTAACCAGTGTTTATTTTTACTCGTGCGCCGATGAGAATATGGAAATCAGCCGGTATGATAACGATTTTTTACTATTTAAACTTAAACTGTTGCGCATTTATTGCCGGCCAGCTGTTAACGATTTCTCTACACTGTACGAGACTGCGGGCTCATTTATAACACGAGCATAAGATGCATAAATGAATATTTATATAAAGAAGTATCTAAAATTATAAATTTTTCGAAGCTGGAACATAAATTTCACGTCAATGGTATACGTATCTGATGTTTATTTTAAGCAGTCGTTCGAATAGTGAATCACGACATATATCGTATGTTTAAACAGCAATATAGAAATACGGAAAAAAAAGAAATCGGCTCGATATACATATATATATCAAAAATCCAGTTGTAACCGCAATGAGTCAACGTCAGCCGCACAGTGAGGAATGCTAAAAAAAACTTTCGGGTAACGTATACACAAAGCGTACACATATATATCTTTGGTCCCAACGGCCCACATTATCATTCGCGATCGACAATCAAACACATCAAACTTTCCTTCGAGCGCGCGCGCGTGTGCGCGCAAGAGCCACGGAATGTACCGCAAACAAGACAAGAGAACCCCACCGAGCAAAGAGGAAGAAAAGAAGGAAAAAAAAAACTGTCCCCATTGCCTTTTCACACTCAATCTTGACTTTCAGCCTGTAAGCGTGATAAACCGAAAGCATTTTTCTCTTCGACACACAATGAGGCGCGCGCGTATTTGTGTGTGTATGTATGTGTGTGTGTAAATATGTGTGCGTGCCCTTGTCGTCGGTCGTCTCCTCGTCGAGTCCGTTCTTACACACAACACACACTCGCACAGGTCGATTCATCGTGCGTAACTCGCGCGCTCCAACTCGCAGTAGTAGCGTACGGAATACGCCAGCCCGACTAAAAAAGGAGAGAGCGAGAGAGAGCGAGAGAGAAATACGTCTATACACACCACTTCTGGACGGAGAACCGTTGCTCCTCCGCTCAGAGCAGCTCCAGACTAGCCGCGGTATTCCCCTCCTCTTTACCCCGACACCCTTCGTGCTCGCTCTCTTTCTCTCTCTGTATATAACCCCTCGCTCGTCTGCTAAGGGGCTCGAATATACTTACGCCCCTTTTCTCCCTCTCTTTCTCGCTCCATAAAACACGAGAGAGAGAGAGAGAGAGAGAGAGAGAGAGAGTCGCGACGCGACGCGATCTTTCTCCAAGGTCATCATCATCGTCGCGGTCGCTGCTGCTATGAAAAAAAGAAAGAGAGAGAAAAGGATCCTGATGAAGAGAGAGAGAGAGAGAGAGAGAGAAGAGAGGTGGGAGAAGGGGATATGGACGAGACGTTTTGCGCCTCGGTCGATGGGTTCATTCGCCCCGACCGAGATCCTTTTGTCTAACGGAGGCGAAGACGACGGGCTTTTTAAACGACCAAAGAATACGAGAGAGAGAGAGAGACAACACGTTCCCCTCGCTCGCTCGCTCTCTCTCTCTCTCCCTCTTCGCGTTTGCACTCGCCGTCTGTTGCATGCACACGCGCGCGCGCGTTCGGCTCGATTTCAGCCGACGACGAGCTGCTCGTAAGTAACGCACTATGCATTTACTCGCGGACTCGGATTTCGATTATGCTGTTCGTGTGTATGCGTGTGTGTGTGTGTGTGTCTGTGCGTATGTGTGTGATAGTGTGAGTTTGGGCTGGTCGATCGCCAAGCGTTTTCGATTTGTAGAGCCGGTATCGAGGAGAGAGATAGACAGAGAGAGAAAGAGAGAAAGCTGCTGGCCCTTTGCAGATTGCGCATTGCTCGATGGATTTATATTGCTCGCATGCACTGGTCGACGAGGCGTCGTCGTAGCCAATTTAGAAACCATATTTGTGCTGCTGTCGAGTATCTTTATTGTCAGTTTTCACTTTTTGAATGATACGCCTAAGTACGGGATTTAATCATGATTCGGGTATCATTTCACAAAAAAATTGGTCTATTGCGTCATTTTCCTCTATATATAGTCAGTTGAGATTTTTTATTTATACGAGTATACGGTCTGTCCTTCTCTTCAAAGTGCAAAATATACACCAATCGTTCCAATTACGATCGATTAGATTTTTCAATGCAGCCAATCAACGCGGATCAATGAGATTGTGACAATCTTCAAAATTTATAGCTGCCGCTGCAGTAGCAGCGTCTCGTGCTTTATCGCAATTGAAAGAATTCATTTATCGCTGCCTATATATACACGCATTCAATCCGAGAACGAAGCTCTCCGTTACGAAGATCAGTCCTCACCATATGAGTTTTAATTCTCGAACAGTGTATTGTATTTTTTTTTACTTGTAATAATGAAAAATTCGTTCTCAAATCAAGCGCTGACGTTTACGTAATCGATCGAATCTCTCGTTAAACAATTCAAAGCCCCGAATAGCGATTACACGGTATATATATATAGCTTTTACGTGCAGCCATCGTCCACTTATCGTGTCGCGCGCGCGCATTCTCCACGGCTGCACCACACACTCGAGCTGCGGAATTCTCCGAAACGCTCCCTCGCGAGCGTCGATTATAACGAACTCGATGCTGCTGCGAGAAGAGTTCGCGAGAGCAGCAGCGAGAGAAAGAGGAGGAAAAAAGATGAGCGAGAAATCAAGAATCTCCAGCTGCGAGAGATGCGAAAATGTAAAGTGCGGCGACGTGCGAGAGAAAGGGAGAGAGAAGGAGAGCTCTCCACGCGCAGTCCGGTTCACGATAAAGACAGAGAGAGAGAGGAGAGAGAGGAGAGAGAGAGAGAGAGAGAGAGAGAGGGAGGTGCATACCTGCTGCAGAGCAACTGACTTTCCTTGTGGAATGCGACTTGGACTTGTGCCTCCTCGGCCATCGGCTCTCCTCTGCCTCGTTTGTTCGCTCTCTGCGCGCTCGCGTCTGGAATCCGCAATTTCTGCAGCGGCCGGATGTACTGCTGCTGCTGGTGCTGCTGCTGCCTCTGCCACTGCCTCGTAACCGGCATTTTGTTTACGGCTGCACTCGATTGAAGCTGCTCCTGCTGCTCCTGCCGCCGCTGCTGTTCTACGAGGTAATTTGCTGTAGACGTCTAGTAGTCTCTAACTTGTGTGCGTATAATCTGGTCGCGATGAAACGGCCTTGCGCCTCGTCCACCTACTATAATACCGGGGTATATATATATATATATATATATATGTATGTATGTAATGGCTCTTTTCCATTTTCCCAACTCTCGGACTGGCTTATAGCTTTTGTATATTTATGCGTGTTCCACGCGAGCTTCCGGTCTGATGAGCACAAGGAATTTCCCCCACGCGGCTACCTTGTGTGATAAGAAAGCCGCACAGTTACTAACCTGCTCGGTGCGAGTATATCGAGTATGTGCGGTAGTGGAAAAGTACGCTTTGACGGTAGGAACTGGACTTGGAATCGTGTACGTGGTTGCCTTGTGGATTTTTTCGTATAATATAGGCTTACATTTCGGTTGTATATAATAGGAGTTTTTGTATAATCTAATCAAATATTGAAGTTTCTTTCGCGAAAAATTAGTTGTAATTAATTGAGGTTCTGTAAATAACCGCGAGGCTAATTTATTCAGCAATTAGCACATATATATAATAATAATAATAATAATAATAATGTTTTAATTAAGAAGTAAGCTGTAGGTTGCGGCCAATTGACCTTTACACCGCACGGCCATTAGCCTCACGCCATGTTATAACTCTGCCGGCGCTTATCAGATGGACTCCACACTCCAATTGCCATACAATTAATTATAAAAATTTTTCCACTTTTCCCTTTGCAATGTTACGTACTCGCGCATGGAATATTCCTACGACTCTTCTTTAACATATGAATAAAATCAATCCGATGCCCGGATAATGTCAGAGTTCTTCAATTGACTTGGTTAGTCGCCCTCATGTCTGCCGCGCTCTCTCTCTCTCTCTCTCTCTCTCTCCGTCTCGTTCTCTGCTCCGTATAAAACATTGAATTCATATCCAACGAGTATACGCTACATTCGTTTTCATCACTCGTCGGTGGGGCCGCGTAACGAGGCCCCTAGATATGCCACGAGGGGAACAAGGAGCCAAGAGAGAATATACATACAAAACGTGTCCAAGTCGAGGCTCCAACGATATTGTACCATGGCGCCCGCCGCGACCAATATTCAAGAGAGAGAGAGAGAGAGAAAGAGCAACTGTTCAAGTCCTTTAAAACTCGTCATGGTCCCGAGAGAGGAGAGGCCCCAGACACGATTAAAACCTTGCCTGAGCTCGATGCCGATGTGCTCTTCTCTCTCTTTCTCTCTCTCTCTCTCTCTCTCTCTCTCTCTCTCTCTCCTTCTTGGCAACGGACAAAAGCCAACGGAAATGGTATGCGACTGGCGATGACGTCAGTGCGGCAGGAGAGAGAGAGAGCACGTCAGCTCTCTGTCTTTCACTCTTTCTCATTCTCTCCTTTTTTTCACCTTCCTCGCCATCGCTGCTTCGCTGCTCTTCCATCTCTCTTTCTCTTTCCATTCTTTTTTTCGGTTATTTACTGCTTAAACTATATGTCTTAATACTTTTTGCGTTGTCCACTGCTTGCAGTTTTGAAGATAAAGACTTTTTTTGGCATCTCCCGCTGCCTGGGCCTTCTTCTCTTCTCCCCCACGTCCCTGGTCCGCGGTGCCTTTTAGCGTTCGCTTCATCAGGCTCTTCGTGGAAGCTTTTTATGAATAAGGATGATTTCGGAAAAATATGCCTTTTAGCGATGGACTTTTTTTATGGGGGAGTCGGCCACTAAATCTTGTTTGAAATATATTAAATCTGAAAATGTCCTATTCGAAATTATGATCGGGCGTCTCAAGTTTTTTCGAGTTGATGGCATTTTTTGGAATTCCTATCGAAATTAAAATCTGCTCACATAAAGATTTTGAAATTCGTTTGGACCACTTGTACGTTATAAGTAAATATTTAAAAACGCATATGTGGTCGTGAAATCGCTTTTTCGAAAATTAATTAATGTAAAATACCTCCCACTTTTACCTAACAAAACATTAGAATTATAAAAGACTCTTTCGCAAATGAAACTTTTAATTACTTTTCTATATTGAACAGCGTCTAAAGTTTAGTGTCCGTAATTCTTAAACACGTTCCTAAAGTAAAGCTTTGAAATGAACAAAATCTATCAATCATTTTACTCCAATTAACAATATATATACTCGTGTGCGTGATAATCACAAATTTGTCAAAGCTATTAGATAAGAGCTAATAATCCTCTCGCGATCTTATTACTAAAGAAAAAAGCCATCGCACCGACAGAAGAAACAGCCCGCACATTCTCGTCTCCAGGCCTCGCGACTTCCACGGAACCTTTACCCTGGCATTCTCAGGAAATTGGCGACAAAAGCTATCCGACTTTCGTCATCATCGCACCCTTTTGTGCCGCACGATCGCATAATCGTAGTACCAGTTCAAGCTTTCGTTTTTCCACGATACACGTGCCCCACTTTGACTCGTTTCCGCCTAATGTCGCGCTTGGATCTCTCTTTATCGCTCCGTCGACTGTGGCGGGCGGCTTCTATGTATGACTGTGTGCGCGCGTGTCTGTGTGTGTGTCTGTGTCTTCTCCCCCCTTCCTTTTTCGCTCTCTGCACACGGCGGTCCCCCTTCTTTTATCCCCCACCCTCCTATCGCAAACGCACATATACCAACGCTTATACCTCCCCTCGTCTCCTCTCTCTCTCTTGCTCACTTAGCGCGTCTGGCCTTGAAGCCGGTTTCGCAGAGACGTCCTTGAAATTCGTGAGATCGGAGAACAATCAGCCATTGGCGTAAGCGCGCGCCGCGCGCCGAGACTCCTTCCTTCTTTTTTTTTCCATTTCTTTCCTTACTAGGAGCGTTTACTTACCCTCGATCTCGCGAGCAAAGAGCGTCACTATACATCTTTCTCTCGTTTGGTTTAGCGTCGCGACGAATGAACGACCTCGCGAACAAAGAAAATTTTTTTTCCTCCCCTCGACGTGTGTGCCTATATACTCCGTCTCGCTCGCTCGCACGCTTAATTTTTTTTTTAAAGGGGATGTGTCGGTTGAGGTCACGTTGCTACTTGCTACTTTTCTCCCTCTCTTGTTTCTCTCTCTCTCTTTCTCTCGATTTTTTTCATTGAAAAGGATCGTTTTATCTAGATTTTGATGTAGAGGATCAAGTTTAGCATTTCTTTTCGTTCGGGGGTTTATTAAGGTCGATTTTCGGATTGGGTATAGATAAAAATTGATGGATTCTGGTGATTGCAGAATTCTGTAATCTTGTTTGATTTAAAATGTAAAAGTATAATAAATATCAATGTCGTGTTCCTAAATGAAGTTATAATGTGTGTTTTTTTACTATGACTGGAAAAATTAATGCTAAATAATGAAGATTCTGTATTGTGATGAATGACAACGACTGTACTTTCATTATTTTCGCAATAAAGCACTCTTAACCTTGAGGCTAAGGTAAATTTTGATTTGCGTTGTGCAATCATTTTGTGTGATACATTACGCATGTATATCGTGCGTGCAAAGAGCGTGAAAAATAATTTGGTCATCGAGAACAAAGGCGAGCGAAAATAATTTACTCCTAATTGTTGTTTTAATCAAGAAAAAATGGTGGATAAATTTCGAGCTTTATGGGCCTTGAACGCGTACCTCAGACATGATTTAAAGTGCAGGGAATCGTGACTAATGAACTTTAACCGAGGGCGAACAATCGGCCGTATCCTCTGATTTTTTAATATCGGTAATATTTCTTGCCTCGTGGGTCATGCGCATAGTTTATGCCAATTGTTGGAGCAAAATGAATAATATCAGAAGGTACTGAACCATAGCCATAATGGGTTCGTTCGTTTATCTCAAAATGTTGAAACAAAGATAAGAGAAAAGTGTCTCGCCGCCTGTTGTGCATCTAATCCTCTCGCACGCTGCTATCGTCTGATTAAACAGCGCTCGAACGTAGCCTTGACCTTACCTTTTAGGGTAAAGGAATTTTTGGTCCTCTCGCCAAATAGGAAATATTGCATTAGTCTATCAAAATCTCGTATAAAACATCCTCTACAAAGTATAGAACAACTGCGAGTATTTCGTCCTGCATCCGCGCGCTTCACGAAAAACCGAATCGTCGCGCATAAATATTCACTCCATCGATTAGGATAGCTCATCAGCAGCGTCCGAGTCGTCGACCACTATAACGACTTGCACAATGTCCTCCGCGATGGAACGCGGTCCGTCGAGCTTAGTTGCTATGAACTTGACTCGCGTGGTCCCTGAACTTATATAGAGTCGAGTGGGGGTGCAGGGCAGGGACAGTGATCGGATGGCCTTTCCCGTGACCTCGACGAGCCGAGAACGAATGGACCGGACAGGAGGTATATATACATCTATTATTAGAAAGCATATTCCTCGTGCGCGCATCGCTTTTCGGCTCTCACTCATATACGGTCGATCGACGCTCTCAATATAGGTATATATCCTATTGCTAAGCGAGAATCTGGAATATACTGGAATATATATATATATATATAGGATGGGTGCGATGAGAATAAACAGATCTCGCACTCGTGTGTTCTGGAAATAAATGTCGACTCGAGGCGAGACTGAAGATATATATACGTTTCGCGTTTTGTTGCTAAAATTATTTGTGTCAACAAGTTGGAAATTCTTTAATAATTCCGCACCACAAGGTATTGTGTATTTATCGAAATACGTTTTCAATAAGTCAAATGTAGAGATACTCGAGGTCTATCATTGTGCTCTCCTCTAGTTATTGGACATTTTTCAACTTCTTATTACCACAAAGTGCATTTGATTGAGTAAAAACTGTCAAAAACTGAGTCAAGAGGTACAGTAATAGGCAGACCTATCCTGAAAAAGTTTCATCCTATCGTATACACTTATATACATCAGTAAATTTACCATGTCGTTGCAATTTCTCTCCCAAGATTTCGAAATCTATCGAAACACTTTAAAAGTGTCGCGTAACCTTACGTACAACCCAGCGCTTTTTTTTTATTTCAAGCAATCGGCTATACAAAATGCAAATAACGCGGAGACACCAGGGCGTTATTTGCGGAGCCGACGAAAAGGCTCTTAAACTCTTCTCGGTGACCCTCTTTTTTGCACCCCTCTCGGCCTTCCTCTTCTTCTTTCCACCCCATTCTCATCTCTCTCATTCTCTCTCTCTCTCTCTCACTCCCCTCTTCTGTGTTGCTTTTTTACTGCGGTTCTTCTTCTTGTAATGTGTGCGCTTCATCCTCGCCCCCCTCCCATCCTTTTCTCTCTTTCATCGCTTATTTCTGCCGGTTTCGCCGAACGCACGCGTCAGCTGCATCCTGCAAGTACAAGACTTTGCTGCACTGCGGCGCATTAAATATAGAAAGCCGAAGGCGCACTCGAGCGAGCTGCCGCCGCTGCTAGTGCCTGTGCCCGTCCATTTGATTTCCTGCCAATTCTCCCTCTCCCTCTCTCTCTCTCTCTCTCTTTCCCTCCCTCTCTCTTTCTCTTTTTCTTTTACTCCATTTCCATTCGTCACTAGGTTTTCCATCGTCAGCCACTTTTGTGCAAACTAAGCGTTATTTAGTCACGACCTATTTAAATACTGCTTAAGGCTTGACTTCTGTTTTCATAATTCGTGCAAGTATTTATTTTATTCTAGTTTACCAGCAAGTCTTTGATTCTCTTGTGAAAGTCTGGAATATGTTATTTTTATTTCTGTAATACGGGAATTTTAACATACGTATTTATTCTGCTCTTATCTATGTTGTTCACTGGACTTTATTATTTTATGTAAATGCTGAATATTTTAGAACTTTGTAAATTATTTATTGTATAAATCCGCTCTTATCATAACTTGAAATGCTTTACTTGATCTAGTATTGGTTAAATTGGCATCAGAAAGTAGGAAGATCAAAATTTTTATCGTCTTACATTTAATTTAATATATTTATTTAAGTCGAGGATAGGCCGATTAGTGAAATTCTCGGTTGGAAGAGATTAGCGAATCGGGTAGTCCAGTTTGCACAGTTAAAAATCGAAACCAAGGCTACGCGATGGCGAAGCGTGTTTAGAAATCTGTGAAATTTACATCGGATCAGTGGGAGTGTGTCTATGTGCGCGTGTGTGTGTGTTAACAGCAGGCCGAGCACACGAGGCTCGCTTTTGCGAATGCGAATATTGTCTCGCTTCAGGGAATTTCCGCTTGGATCGCGAATCCACGCCTCCTTTTTTTTTTCTTCGTTTTGCGCACAACACCAACGGCGCTTGAATTTATTTTTTTCCTTTCCTTATAAATAGCGCCTCGCGGCTTACACGTGTAATTCCTTTTTTCTTCTAAATATATAATGTTCGGTCGGACGAAAAAGTCGGCTTCGAGAGCTTAGAATTTACCTTTTTTTTTCGTGGTAGGCGATTTCTTTACGAAAATCTTTATACAGCCGATTAGAAAGGTTTTATAGTAATCGGCCAAAAGAATATATTCGCTTAAAATTCTCTTGATTTTAGTTGAAAAGCCAAGACTTGCCTGCAGAACTTATATATTATACTTTTCAAGCTGCGCACGTGTACAGTGATTCGCAATGTGTTGTACAGGTTCACTTTATGACTTCTGAAAATGATAAAACCCGCCGGTAATACTGTTCGTGGAAAACGGTTGTCATGAACTAATTGTTATCTACGATCATTATTTCATAACGAGTAATTAACAAGTTTAAGAGCTACCATGCACGCGCCGCGGTTTGTCGCTGACGGTTATTTCATTGTACGAATGAAGTACGCCATTCGTAATAATAATAATAAAAAAAAAAGAATCACGGTACAAAGCCTGCCAGTAAAGCAATTCGCGCGTGCAGAAAAAAAAAGCTGGCGAAAAAGAAGAGATCACGGTAGATATGTTCCTTTTGAACAAAAAATTCGAGAGAGAAAAAAGAAGAACGAGGTCAGCGGTGAGTCTGCGTGGCTAAATGGTTTATATTACCCAGAGGCGTCGTACATAGACGTGTGGCTCGAAAAGTTCAAGTATACGGAATATAATATAAAATGAGTGTCGTAGAGAAATTTTGGCAAAAAGCTTACACTCGTCGTATGCATTGTGTACCGTGTGCTCGGCGCTTATCGACATCCGGACGTCTTGCAGTAACGGTGAGTCACGAGTGTCTCAAATAAAAGCGCTGACTCTGTATCGCCGATACAATCTCTTGTCCGATCTCGCGCGGGCGTGTTCTCCCGGGCATTATATATACGCGGCGACGACTTGCCTTCGCGTTTCATTCATTCGCTCTTTTACTCTCTCTCTCTCTCTCTCTCTCTAGCAAGAAGCATAGGAGAGTATGGTACATATATAGCCAGACGTCTCGACGGATATGGGTCGCGCAAAACGAGGAGAGACTTCTGCTGCAGCTCACGCATTTCCGGTCTGTCTCTCCGTCGCGCGAATCCTCTTCGCTGTAGTTTATGTAGATGGGTTTGCCGCAGCGGCGGTGCACGTGTGCGGCAGCTCGGATGTACGCCTGTACGAGTTGGCGTAATGTCGGCGTCACTGTGACGTCGTGGCATTGCAGTGGCAGAGAGAGAGAGAGAGAGCGATGGAATGTACGGGTTCTCGCGGGTTCTGCGCACGAAGGATGAATGGAAAGTTGACGGAGCTAGGAGTGGGAGGCAGAGGATTTTATGATTGATGAGGCTGATTGGGAAGGAATTTCTGCTTGGTTTGCTTGGCTTACGTTGAGAGCGAGAGATACGCTTGATTGTCGCTCAGTTGAGGTGGGAAATTCTACTTGGGAATTGGCGAGGAATGTTAGGTTGAGATTCTTTCTTTAATCCAATTATTGCAAGGAGCTGACCGAAGAAGTTCTTTATAGAAATTTGTATAACTTTTTCTTCATGCGGCCGACGTGGACAGCATAGATATTGATAAATTAGTTACAGCGATAACGCAATTGATTCTTGGTTCGAAAGAAATGAAACGGTTGGTCGTTTAAAATTTTAAAAAGCAGGTCAGATTTGCAGCAACGGTCAGGTCGCAGCGACGTTTTCTGAAAAACTTTTAGCCCGATTGCCGCGTGCCTTTGTTTTTCTTCGGCGCGTCTTTTGTCCCTTTCATCCCCGTCTCTCTCCAATGCTTATTTTCTGAAATATCCCTTTGTCCCGACTCTTTCAGCCCGTGTTTTTCACTTTGTTCCAGCGGAAACTTTTCACTTTTATCGCTCCCATACAAGCACTTATAAATACAACGTCGAGGCCTTTTTGTTTTGTCCCGATGGCATTTTCTTCTTGAAAGGCGCGTTCTTTTAAGAGTCGTCGGAAGGGTGATTGAAGAGTGTTATTATATTGAAATTAAAACCATTTAAAAGCGTCCAACTTCTGTTTCCTGTAACATACATTTCCTCCTTCAACGACCTCGTAAAATTGCTTTCCTTCTGTTTCATTATTACGTTTAAATTGAATAATAATTTCTCGCTGTATTTAAATGCATATATACACTCTCTCGTATCGAACACACCAACTAAGTGTATAATTCTCGTAAAAACACGAGCGACATAAATTACATCATATAATAAAAGTTGTATGAAAGCTTGTCAACCTTGATACACATACAACGAAAAGGTATACACGTTAGGGAATAAACATTTATAACAGTTTGCGTTAGATTCACGAGACGCGACACAGGCTGGCTACTGTTTCAGCTCGTCGTTTTATTATATACAAAAAGTCAATATCTTAGTTGTAAATATGGCGGATATCGCGTTTCAAGATCGCCTGATATATTTTATTCATTTTCTCGCAACTGTAAATACATTCACCGCGTGGGTGATGTAAATTTTTACCCCGGTTTCATAAAAGTTTAGCTCGAAAAGTCCTCTTATCACTGCTAAATTCACCCGCGGCTCGTCCCAGCTGCTAAAAAAACAATGAAAAAAGTACCTTCCTCCATTCTCTCTCGAATTCATAAATCGTGTAATCCCGACTCATTTGCGAGGTGGTCAACCCTCTCCATCCACACTCACGCACACCGACACTGACACACCCAAAAACTCTCTTTTCGCCCAAGTTTTTTGTACCCCGAGAGGGATCCCACGTCGGGTCCTTTACCCAAAGCCCTTGGCCAGTACAAATCGATCGAACCTTTCTCTCTCTCTCTCTCTCTCTCTCTCTCTCTCTCTCTCTCTCTCTCTCTCTCTCTCTTTTGTATTGCCTCGACAGCCTCATCATCCCCTGTATCCTTGGAAAGCCGCTCTCGGATATTAGTCTTGAGGGCGGGCGCGCCGACGTCCAGACACCCAAGAGTCGCTTAGCGCGGTCAATCGAGCGTGTACGAGTGGGTAACCTTGCGCGCCCCTCCCTCTCTCTCTCTCTCTTTTCTCTTCGATCACCAGCCGTGTCTGGGCTATAGCTGTCCTACGCAAACATTGGATTCCGCTTGCGGAGTGCCCAAAGAGATTTTTGTATAAACTACACTCGTCTACGTTGAGAAGAATATGGGAGTGGAGATTATATTTGATGGAACACGGATTTCTGTTTGAACCGATGCTAAATCTGATGCGATACAAAGTGATGATACCGGTGCGTGATATTGTGTTCGAGGTTCGAGTGGATTGATACTAGTTCTTCTACTGCGGATAATATATGAATAAACAGCAACGGAGTAAAACATTTCCTTTGCTTCTATTCTTACAGTGTAACCGAATAATACGAGTAATGAAATTGTACAATCCAGGAAAAAATAAAGATAACGCTGCTGGCTTCGAGCAATGACCAAACTAGAATAAATATAATGTCTTAACTTCATCAATCAACTAAAATACTCAATGACAATGAATAAAAAAGAGCCTTGGATAATTCGTGGAGAGATTAGAAATACATAGTAGACTACAGCAATTAAAAAAATTGACAACGGCGTCGCGTCGGCTTCTGACTAATCAAATTCCACGCACTTATAACTATAATTCAAAAGATATCAATAAAATCTTACACGACTGTTTTTCTAAAAATTCAACGCTTACAAGGTCTCATACTTTGACAAAAATACGACTTTCGAGAGGAGAAACTATTGATTCCGCTCTTATCATAACTTGAAATGTCACTCGTGTGCTTGTATAAAACTCACAGCTAAAAAAACACAACGCTTCAATAATAAATCAATGTACTTCTTCCAATGCTTTTTTTTTTTTTTTTTTTAAATTCAAACATGGTAGTTAATTACATAAAGTGTTCGTGCTTGTTCTATGCAAGATGCATTATGTACAGATTTTTATTTATTTTGATTCTACTTTGGCTTTTTTTCTTATATAACGTAAGGAAACGATCAAGAAATGAGACTTCATTGTCAAGACGAGAAACAAAGACACTCGCTGCGAGGGTCGTTTACGAACGGAAGGAAGTCGAGCTGTATCATTACCACCTACTAGTTTTATTGACTGATGTATACTTGACATTTCTGACGTGGTCGGTAACGCTCGGTGTAAATGAATATTAAATATCTTGCGTTTTATTTTCGTGTCGTCTTACGTACTCTGTGTACTGAATATTAATATCAACAATTGACATAAATTTTTTTTGTTGCATAAACGTAAAGATCATTGAATATACTAAAAAAAGCTAATTCATATAATGCAGAGCAATAACAATCTCGTCTATCATAAATTAATTCTAGTCCACTGTGCTTGGTAAAACAATGAATCAGTTCACACGTTTCACGAGCGAAAGCCTATACATCAAAATGGCTGGCAGAAATCAAACAGCCTGTTAACATTTTAAACCGCAGACACACATACACGCTCGAACAGTTGTGGGACGAGGATCTCATTCTACGTCTCTCCGCCATGTCGATCTTATCGATGACTACGCAATTCGCCAAATAGCCGAGACGCTTTCAGAGTGTGTGCGCAAGAGAGAGAGAGAGAGGGAGAGCCGAGAGAGACTCGAACTCTCTCGGGTATTCGTGCCCGCGCGCGTATCTGCTTTCATTATCCGTCACGAGGGCCGCTTGAGCGAGCGGCGCTCTTTTCATTATCAGCAAAAATCGACAAGGCCAGTACCGCCGCACAGCTAATCAGGTCGACGAATTTGCGAAATTCCCAAGCCCAGAAAACGACCGTGCTGTTGTACGCCTATATTTTTTTTATCTCTTCCTTGGCGCTCTGGTATTGTACATAGTTCTGCTCTCTGATACAATGTAGTTATTTGTATTTGTAAATAATTTCATTCTGATTATACTCTGCAGATTATTCTATTGTTATGCAAGAGGTGTGGTTCTATATTTTATATTTTATGAACGTGTAAATTTGATTTTACGTCAGCTTTTTACTCGGCGAATGGGAAAAACCTGATCTTCGTGGATAAATGGATGAATTTTTAATTGCTTCTTTTAAATAGGTTTATTATATTAATGGTTGCTAGAAACATGAATTTGAAACATTTACGTTCAAGAATATAAAATCATTAATGTTTCAGTTCATTAAAGTTTTATCGCTGCTTTAAGTAATCCACGTCATTAAAACAAATTAACAGTAGTACTATACTAAATTTTTTAGCAGCTTATTTTCTAAAACAGTTACTAATCTTCAATACCAACTGGATATATAGAAGATTTATTTTAAATCCATTCTTAAATGATTACTGGCGTCGACGTTGTGACACATTAAACCACACTATTATGTCTAATTATATTTTATCTTATCGTGCAATTATAACTCTCTCCTTGTACGCTTATGAAATTAAATTTATTGTAAGAATGTTTTGCCGACGTTAACTTGCTCTGCGGCTAATTTGACCGGTCAAATTAAGTAACTTATTTTTGTTTAATCTTTATGCAAAGTATTTAAATTTGTATGTGTTTATTATTTATTTGTACATATTATTACGTTTGTGATTTACCTAATGTAGAAACAAGAAACGCTTTCGGGTACGATTTTTCTTCTCATTGTCGATTTATTCAAAGGTAATTTGAATCAACCGTCATTATCAGAAATTAGACGTTTGCTCGTAAATCTTCTCCCTAATACGGTTAATGCCTCAATACCTGGCAATGTTTTTCGCAGAAATTTCGCACTGGCCTTTCGGCAACATGTCAACAGTTTCAGAAAAGGATGAGGTATCCCGCTGCTCTCGAAAAGCCTTCACCATTTTAAGATCGCGCGTACCGGGGAATGGGTCGGTTTGCCAAATGTGTATAAACAAACGTTCCTTTGCTTGTTTTCAGTTGGCCTGTGACCTACGAAGGCTTCGGACTCAGTCTGCTGTCGATCATCACCCAGTCGACTTCGCTCGTAAGGAAAACACTTCATAATATTCGTCTTACGTTGTCGCGATACAAAATTATTTGAGCGTCTGTTAAAATTATTAAAAATGAACGTCTAATATGTAAAAAATAAATCGTTCTACACGAGACAACGAAGAATTGAATATAGAGGACTAGGAAGATACATCATCAGTTTGCAACTCGCGCTACTCCGGTACTATAGGCTGTGTATTTTATAGTCAGGTACCTGAAGTAGCGCGCGCTGCGACTGGACATTCACAATCGGCATTATCTTCGAGGAAAATGTGATATAGAATATTTCACCAAGTGAGAAGAATAATACTAAGATACGTGTGGCAGTGAATTCGAAGGTAAGGAGGATTGTTGAAAGCAGTGCTGAGACAACATTAAGAAAATTGGAGGCTGCATGTTAATTGTACTTCATCAGGTGCTCTGGTGAATTCGATACCCGGTGCCTGATGGAGCGCAATTCATATGATTGTGCCTTGCCATACACACACGCCAGATCCAGATTTACAAGAAACAACGTCGCTTCGGGCAACTTTGAATATCCATGAATTTGACCGTTATTATGATCTGTAAATTACAATTATTAAACTAGTTCATTCAGGTACTCAATATTATACGAGTGCAGTTGAAAAATTTGTAATATTTATTAATGTCGTATATTGCTTTCTCAAAGTGAAATCTCTGTACTTTTACAATGCTTAATTGAAATGTGCATATCATAGCTGTCGAATGAATTGTGCGCAAAGAATATTGTAAAATTACAGGGTTTCAAGAGTTTCGGTACAAGTGTGCCGCGTTATATAGCTTAAGTAACGTATAATTTTACGAAACTGGTATATACTTGCCTGGCCTCGCCTATTTGAGTAGGCAGACACGTGTATTGACTTACCGTAATACAATCAGCACGAGGAATGTCGTTTCAAAATTTTGAAGTGGACTCGCATATTATCATTCAAATTGTATATATATATATAAAATACAACGTGACAAATATTCTCAGTAAGTACTTGATTTGATAAACTATTATTAGTACCGGCAAAGTGTTTTATTTATACAATTAACAGCTGCGATAATTTCATTAAGCGATTTAATGAAATTATTTATTGTCTTTATTTGGTAGAAACGTAGGACATTGAATTTGATGAAATTCCTATAAACACTTTATCATAACGTATTATCTATTTTGGAAACATTAAAGTACTCCTGGCTAATGAATTCTACGTATACTCTTTAGATGTCAAAGTGAAAAATAGCATATCATGTTTGAAATAGACATTCAAGCTTAAGATTTCGTTTTGAGATCTGAGTAAAAGAAAAGTTCTTTTTTTTTTGCTTTGAAAAGAAGCCGGAAGCAGATATACAAAAACTAGTACGAAAAGAAGGTGTCCTCCTGTGTATTGTTCGATGCATGGGAATAGACAGTATACACGGTGACGCTTGGCACTGGCCTAGATCTCTTGCCATTAGACCATAGATCCTATATTTTTCAATTCTCTACTATCTGTGTGTTATATATAACGCCGGAAAAGCTATAATACCTATCCTCGTCATTGTACCCGGAGGTACGTTAATCTTGCTCGTGGCTCGTACATAGGTTCGCTATTCAATCGTACGGACTTCGTATTGCTGGTATACATGCAGTGACCTTTCAATTGAATAAAAATATATAAATAATAGACTAATAATTTCTATTCATTATTGTTAAAAATTGTGTTATTATATACATTAACTTATGAACATTCGCATCAAAGATGCATGAACTTTTCTAAAAGAGTCGTACAGATTTATTTATAACTGTTGTATGCGCTAGTGAGGTTATATGGTATGCGTTAATAAATGACTGAGCATTAAAAAAAATTAGACGTTAGTAAACTGGATTGCTTTATGGGCCTTTCAAAATAATTGAAAGAGCTGACATGTGAGATAGGTGCTTTACAAAAGCACTATAATTAAAGTTAATGGATAATATATTGATGCCTTCATAAGTCACATAGTTATTATTTCAAACTTTTACGCTCAATACTGATAGGAAGCAGCATTTTTAAAAGAGGGAAAACTTGTTAATCGTTTTCTCACGGAGGTTATGAATCCTTAGTGGAAGTTGAGATTACATTAGTTAGAAATTTGCATAAATAACATTACAATCATTAACATAATTTATATATTATTTTACAGACTATAGAAAAATACGTTCTTGTAAAATGTTCTGCTCTTCGAAAGTATTCATTTGCTTGCTTTGATTTTATAATTTTAAT
The DNA here is from genome assembly GCA_900490025.1 of Megastigmus dorsalis. NCBI lineage: Eukaryota > Metazoa > Arthropoda > Insecta > Hymenoptera > Megastigmidae > Megastigmus > Megastigmus dorsalis. The sequence continues at coordinate 8,237 of UELU01140655.1, read as the reverse complement.
TTATTGTCTGATCTAGAACAAAAATATCTTCAGTATTAAAGAGTGTACTAAGTAGTTTGTTTTCACTAAACACATTAAATTAAGACATATTAAGGATATAAATATAGACGTTCACGTGAAAAGGGTCTATTCCTACCTGATTACTACAGAGATATTTTCGAACATGACCGCTAAAAGTAAACTCTTGGGTCGCCTATTTTGAATGATATATTACGGTCCTATAGCAAGGCTATAAGCTCTAGTATGTCACGAACGAAATTAGTATGCAAATTATTGACTTTCGATTTGAACGGTACAAATTTAATTGAACTGCCATTGTCGTGAAACAACTCCATAAGTTTCGAAAATCGAGTTATTAGTTTATTAAGTGAAAGTGAAAGGTATTTTGATCGTGTACAGACCAAATTGAGCTGGAATTAACGTGTTTCTCTTTGTAGATTGGCATTTAACTTCATTCCTAGTGTCATATTATAATTATAATTGATTAATTATAGTGTTATGGTCAAAAACATTTTAATTTTATTTTTCAAAATATTATTATTGACTTCGAAATTAGAATTTCGACAGAAATATTGTTGATTGTTTTTACTAATATGAGCTTACATTTAATGATAATACTATTTTTTAAGCAAATTAAACGGGCAGATATGTAATAGATTTACAGGAATAATATTATCATAAATTTCTACACATTTATTTAGCAAAGCTATATTTATTTGAAATTCAAATCGACTCTGTACAAATTCTTCCGTTTACATGCCTGCAATTGAAAATCAATCAATGATATACTATAAATACCGAGCAAACTTTCTTCTGCGTCGTTTATAAATCTCATACGATGGCAAGAGTCATATTCTGTACTCCCGCTGTGAATAACCCACCTTTTTTTCTTGCACACGTATACAAAGAGTGGAGTATCGTGGCCGAGTGGTCGAAGGAGCGCACGAGCACCGGCTAATGAGATAACAACATTACTTGGGGTCGCGTGGCGACTAACCAAGAGCGAGAGAGAAACATCGAGGGAAAAAGAAAGAGAAGAGAGAGAGAGAGAGAGAGGCAAGAGATATCACACGGGGGAGGACACATGGACGTGGCAGGTTACATCGTGTATAACGCAATTACTCGCCTCTTTGCGCAAGTACAGGCCAGAAGCCAGAGGCAGCGATAAAATGCACGTGCACTGCACCACTGCGTTACTGCAGCCACTAGTCGCACCTATAAAGTCATTGTTGCGATGGAGAAAAATTTGAAAGGAATATCGAACATCGAATTTGTCCTCGACAAAGGAGAAGCAATTTGTTGTCAAAATTGGATAAAAACACGATGTGTTGTGAAATTTTGTAACAATGTTCGGGACTCGCATATAATAGTATAAAAATAAAATATATGTATTTTTTCTGGATAATAATAATGTTATTTTTTAGGCTTCAGGGACTACATTTTAATAAAAATAAAGTAGAATTATGGACTCTTTTTTTTTTGGTATATCTGTTAAGTTACAACGAATTTGTACTTGCCTAAAGTTAGTTTTAAGTCGAGTTGAATATATTTCATTTTAGGTATAAAATATTTCTAATGATTGTGAAATTACATAAAACCGGCTCAATAAATTATATTAATACGCATCAATATCTAATTTATTATAGAAATAAATAAAAGATTGAAATATTTGAAATTGAAATCTTTAACTGTACTTAGATATACTTCTATAAATATTCTACAGAAAAAGAACTCTACCAGACAAAAAAAATGGAACGTACATCTTCTTATTCTTATTTACAAATAAAAATATGCCACATACTTTGTTACAGAATAACTCGAACGAATTGGAGTTTAGGACGCGACAAAGGAAACAGACGAAAGTTTTATAGAATTTTCGATTGCATTTAAAATTTGTAACGTCGCCGTAAATCATCGAGCATATAAATTACTTATTATCCCGCTGTGAGAAAAAGTATTTTTAAGTTATGTATGTGTATACACGAAAGGGTTGTTAATACGAGAAACGATCTCACTTGCGTTTTACGTCTTTCGCTATATTCGACTGAAAGGTGAAGCCTTAAGCGGTTACAAGATTTTAACAACAGCCTTGTGGAAGTATACGACGACTATAAAGATGTCAGCTGGAAAATGAATTTATCGTCAGGTTTATTCGTCCTTTTACACTATTGAGTAGAAAATGTATAGATATTTTGTAAGATCATTTGGCCTTGTGTATACAATCTCGCCATCGACGATCGACGCCACGCGACAATAAAAATGGCACTGATACTTAAAAATTACTTCTTTTCAAAGTAAACGCGCGTGCGTTTGCTGTTGATTTCCAGAGTTTTTGTTTCAAGATGCTGAAAAGCATTATTTATAGTTTGGCTTTACGATAAGATTACATCTGACTTGAGAAGTATAGATATTAATAAAGAGGACAATCACAATAGTTCAGTAATTCTCAGTACCACACCTTACACGTGGCTCTATTTTAAACATCTTATCTCAATCATCGTGCATATATTTATATACATACATATATATAACCGTATTAGTCAGCCATAGCTATATATCGAATCATTCGCAGTTATGAAAATATCGCGTATATATTTGTCTTTCAAATTAAATACCTCTCCCATCAATACAAGAGTGGACAAACTGCTTTTTCCGCTCGCGATTACTCACTCGAAGTTCTCGCATTACTCTTACCGAGCCTTCTGCTATACCCCGCGTCTTATTCTAGCCGAACGCGCGTCGGTTTGTATTTCTGCTTATTTCAAGTAAAGAGACCCGGGCGACGTCGTCGCGTACGTACACGAAGGTCCTGTTACGCGTTTATCGTCTCGTTTGCATATAATTCAGATAGGGAGAGAGAGAGAGAGGCCTCGCCAGTGCCGAGTGATATACGTGTATTTGTGTGTGTGTGTGTATGTGACGAATTCGAGTTGGGAGCGGGTGTGTATGTGGGTAATGAATCACTTTTTTTTTCTTGTATAAAGGGCTCATTCTATTAATGCTCCATTTTTTATGTCTTTATTTTATGCCTTTTTCTACACTTCATTTTCTGTTAATGAATATATTAATATTAAAGTTCTAAACTAGTTAGATAAGTTATAGAAGTTCTTTTGATTCCAATATGAATGTTTAACGAAACAGTTTTACTTATTATTTTATAAATAATAAACCATAAAGCGGACAATATATTCCAAGTGTTACTAAAACTTTCCATATGGCAATCTTATGTATATAAAAATGTCGCTTAACCAAAAACTGTATATAGAAATAAATTACGAGCCATACTATCTTAATGTTCGTGTCATTCAATGTTCAGATAGATAAGACTATTTTTTCATACACGAGGACAACGCTCTTGAAAAAGACTAGTGTACCTAGTTTACTTGAGCGATGATTCATTTCGGGTTATATAGAAATTTGATTAAGAATAAGGATATGACTTTCATAATAAATCTCGATGAATCACGGATAATCGTTGTGAGTTTACGTAGCGTTAACTGGAAACTGTGTCGCGAACGATCATAAAATAATTACTGATATATATAGGGCTCGTCCTTATCGTTCGCCATGTGCAAAGTCATTGCTCCATTCCTTTTTCTGTCTTTGGTCATTAATCGATTTCCTCGATGCTACACGCGCAATTACATGAGACATAACTAGTATTTTATTTAACGAGTATGATTTCTGTAAGAAACGTAAAAATTTCGTAAGAATACTGATTGCGAGTGAAGAAACAAGGTTCTAGCATGACGTAGCTAGGCCATTTTTATGTTAGTTTAGTGAACTTTAATTTTACGAGCAAATTAAGGAAGACGTTAATTTGTACCTTTAAATACGATGTTGAAATTTCAAATCATGTATATTTTAGCAGACTATACTTTCAAGTTGATTTAATACAAATAATTCGTTGTTATAACTTAAGGAGGTTTTATCGACGACAGATTTAACATTGAGATTTTAACGGAAATTTACAGGTTTGTAGATAAAGGCCTAATAAAATTACTTAAATTTTAGTTAGGCTACATGGCCTCTGAAGCGAGAAAAAAATATTTTTATTGTTTCAATTTTAACATTGTCTCTTTTGGGGAGTTATTTTATTGTCGCGATATTAAATTAAATAATATTGTGACTTTGAATTTTGAAAAAATTTTCAGTCATAGAAAAATTAATAAACAGCAACTTAAAAAATAATCATTCATGGTTTTGTCAAAGAGTTAGAAGATATTTTTCTTTTAAAAAGACAATTTACGCGTTATGTGTATACGGTGAACGTATCTATATATATATCTATATACATCGACTACGCTTGTCAAATCCAGTCAATTCCGTGCTTGATTTCCTAGGCACCGATAGAACCTCCTTAAGGAGGTCCTATACATTTGAGAATTAACATAACGATTATCCCCAAATTTAGTTTGCAGTTAGATGAATACATTACAGTCTATATTCACTTCATGTAGAACTAGGGCACCTTATAAGCTATAGATATTAATATTTTCATTTTGATACATCTAACATGTACTCTTACGACAATTTATATTTTTATTCCTTTATTAAGTAAGTCAAGCAATTAGTAACGTAAAGATTTTATTGAAAATTCTTGTACTGAACTATGAATGCTCTACAGAAATAGTTGTTAAATAAATAGTAGTATACTACATAAATAGTTGTCAAAATAAAAAAAAAACCTAAATATACTTAATCTTGTTTTATATTTCTTACATATATTACTAAAAACACCTTGGAGTCTGAATGATACAACGTAATTCTACAAATGAATTTCAGAAAATCAATTAGTTTAAGCTCCTTAATATAAATTTATATTCAGAATATTATATCTAATGAAATCAAATTATGGATTAATAATATTATCTTAATGCAATATACGACTAAAAATTATTAGTAATAACATTAACGTAAATCAGATAAGCAATACCTTTTGTAACTCCATGTGTACGATTTATGAAACGATACCTAACAAAAATTTCTTCAGTATGATGCCAACATAAAAATACTTGTAATTTTCCATTTTTTTTCTACATGTGTCTTTTGAGCAACGCTGATCTAATAAATCTATGTCACATAAGCTCTTACGTAACAGATACGCGTGAGATTAATGTTATAATATGTATATTGTTCAAGACTTTTAAATAAATAATTCATTTCATAATAATTAATATTTTATTTCATTTGTCTGATAACAGCAGTCGTATTCGAGATTATGGACTATTTGTATGGATGTATGGCAAGTTATTATTAATAGTTCTTAACTTTATTTGCTAATATAAGACATTTTTCGGGAAGTTTTAAAGGTAATTTTCTGGTTCTATTAATCAAAAGAGTTTATATTTTGAGCATTCTTTTTTATAATTGAACGGCTGTTTGCTAATTAAAAACTCCATTGTTTTAAAATCCATAAAAAATTAAGTGCAGTAAATCAAACATAGGAAAGGAGAGGGATAAGAGATATCACTAAATAAGCAGTTTTATTCTCTTTAAAAAAATCTTGTTTATTTTCATCAAATTTTTTCATGTTTGTATATTTTATGTTTATTTTTACAATATATTTTACATTCGACATTTGATCGAATATTCAAGTTTTAAATAAAACATGTCATATACATATTCATGTTGAAATGAAATTAAAAAAAAAGTTGTAACTACACTTAAACTATTTTCATGGGTAGAAAGTGAAAATATAATGGTGATACGACGAAGGAAAGCTAGAAACAACGGATTTAAAATCTTGTCGTTGTTATCACTATTTTCATTACTAATACAGTTTTATATTGCTAAATTTTTTATAGTAGCAAATCATGTAAATATATTTATCGGCTAAAAATATATGTTTGTAAATAGTTTACGTGAAAAAATGTTGATGCTTTGTACTTGACGATCGTCTCTTCGCTGACAGATCTCTGAATAATTATGATCGTCTCTGAATAATTATTCCAATCTCAAGACCATACAACCTCAAAAATAAAAAATTACACTAAAACGTTTATCTCACAGTTCATATATATAACATTCCACAATTTACAAAAGTTCTAATAGTAATAATGTACAATAATTTTATTACGAGACAAACAGACGCAAATTAAAACAAAATTACAATACCATGTTTAACACAGTCGGTGGAAAGAAATTTAATTAGCGTACATGTCGATGCGCGTCTGTAAAACGAACAATAACAAAAAAGTAGAAATGTAAACTGGAACTAATTGCAGAATCAATGATTTTTATTAATTAATATTTCAGAAAGAATATTTTAAACATTGTTTTATTAATAAAGGTTTAAATAATATAGTTTTTTTATTAAGAATGTTTAGTATAAAAATAAAGTCTTTATTTATCAGTAAAAAATTTTTTAATTCACTAATATCTCAATTCTAAATTCTCTTATATATTGTGTATCAAAATATTCTTTTACTAAAATATTAACATTATTCATTTCTATGAATCTTATAAAATAACAACAACTCATCTGTTTTGTTACGGTGTAAAAGTTCATTGTAGTTATGGTGGATAATTTTCTTTGCTGTACCCTTACAGTAAAAATCCAATTGCTTATGCATTTTTCTAGATAAAAAAATTGACTATTTATTGGTGTAAAAAAATAAACTAATTCATTACCAGTAATTGTTAGCTGGTTCCGAAATAAATCTGTGGTGGTAATTATTGATAATTTTTAATATACTATATAAATGTCATATAATTTTGATAAAAAAAAAAATATTTATACCAAAGTAATGAAAAATCTCCAACGCAATTATAAAAAAAAGGTATGTATAATACTCAAAATTAAACGGAAAATTATTTGAATCACGACCAGTAATAATTATGCAGATATCTATTTTTGGAGTGAAGTTTTGATCGAGTAAGTGTAGATTTACACTTTCTTCATATAAAATACCTTCAGTCATTCATGATCGATATTATCTATTTTTATTTAATTCGGATCGACACTTAGTTTAATATTCATATAAATACTTTACTAGTTTCAGGCTCTTTAAATTGGATGAGACTAGTATTTAATTTTATTATTTTTTGCCGATCTTCAAATAATTGATTTTCACTCCACCATAATATCAACAAATAGCAAATTAATGTTTAAAATGAAAAGAATGATTTCTCGTTTACTTTCAGTTTACATTTACTGCACGGGGAACTCCGACAAAAGTATAAATGACACATCAATTATACAATTGTACAGGGCTCAGAAACAGCAAATGTTTTATACATCAAAAATGTAAACCTTTTATCCAATGGAAAAGATCATAAAGCGTGATTAATGTTTGCGCCATGGTCAATTCGTAAGTAGTTTGCACCATGTGGAATAAGATACGTCGTTCACGAACTTCAATCGGTGTTTTATATTTTCAATCGATTAAAAGGTTTATTTTTCATATTAACTTATTGCTGTACATCATTGGGATTCTCCTTTGCTAAATAGATTTTTTTTCTCCAAGGATTTAATACTGATACTTAAGTGCGAATGGTAAAGCGGTTATAATGAAATGAAGTTTCATCCGATGCAATGATCAAAAGTGGGATGAAAATTTGATATACATTCAGTACGTATTCAAATACAAAAACATTTGGATTAAACGATGTCAAATATACAAAAAATAATTTAAAATTATGTAAATGAACAAGAATCATAGCTTCCAGTCTTTTTTCATCGACTCTATTTAATACGAAATCGATCCTGAAAAAAATTAAGACAAGTCATTTCCGACGTAAAATTGCATGAACTTTCGATTTATGTAGTCAGAATTAAAAAAAATGTATATTACAAAAGTTATATTTATTTATTTAACAAAAAACACGAAATTTCGAGTGAAATTAGTTTTCATTTCGTAATTTTGTATCGAAATTGTTCGTGGATTTATGTGTTTAGCATAATTTTTGCGTCCGTGGACCCTAAACTTTAAAGTCTTATCGGAATTTTTGATTTCATTCATTAGAAGTCGAGATATTGTACTTTAAATGTTGGAAATAATGTCAAATGCCTATAAATCCTGCTATTTCGATTTTTTACAGTATACGATTTAAAAAAAAAATTTGTCATAAATCTAAATCGTTTCTCTATAAAGCTTATCCTACAAGCTTTAATTTGATATTTTAGACAACTCTGTACGATTTTTTAAAGCCAAGATATCACAGTTTGAAAAAAAACATATGTATTGATATTTGCATGCTTTGCCCCAACATGAGAATTTATAGGTTTAGGTTTA
>UELU01140645.1:0-11116 GCA_900490025.1 Megastigmus dorsalis | reverse complement strand
AAAGAATAATTAGGATAGCTATATAGACACGAATCCGGAAAAGAACTGAGAGTAACGAAATATTTCCAAACTATTCTTTCCGGTCATTGTTGAACCGTAATTATGAAGCTTTTTCTCAAGTCAATGACCGGAGAAGTTCGGAAAGGTTCAGAAAGGTACCTATTATTCTACGAAAATACAAATCGGGAAAAAAACTGAAAGAAACGGAATATTTCGAAAAGGCCCTTTCCGATCTCTGCCGGAAGTTTCTGAAAATTATTATCAATAAATATCCATCTTAATTTCCGTACAAGTTCTGAAAGGTTTGGAATGCTTCGGAATTTTTGTGCCGGAGGAGTCCGGACAAGTTCGGAAGCAATTGGAAAGGTTCAGAATAAAATCCTTTCCGATTCTTGCCGAACCTTTCAGAACATTTTTACCAGGGTTAAGCGTCCTAAATAACAGTATACAACACTGTTTTGAAAACCTTTGACGTACCTCCCGATATAAATAAAAACAATAAGTGTAAAGTCCGTATATGGAATCGGATCGCATTGACCCTTATTCTTCTTTTCTTTTAAATATATTTTTTTTTCAAAGAAAGGTTATGTGAAAATATTTTCTTAGCGATAACTATTTTGGATCCGATATGGATTTAACAATGCTAAATTTGAAGATAAACCTATTGCTGAAGTTGACAAATCTAAAGTTTCTCTTGTTGAAATGGTTTATAAGAATGCTGGCGGTATATTACTATATGAAAAATCGATAAAAACTGAGAGGGTACAGAAAAAGTGTAAATCTTGTTTGTATATGCAAAGTTTTTTCTTCTCTCTCATTGGTTTTGGATTTACATATTGCTGCAGTGGGAGTATGATGAATCCATATATTAAATAATTTAATAAAAATAATACGTAGAAAAAATTGCAGATTCTCTACTCGCGATCCGTGCATCTATTCCTTTAATAGCAGCATATATATGTGTGAAACCGTAATTACGAATATTTATTTATATTAAAATTACCCATTTTCGTTCTATATTCAAATTATTTTTGATATTTTCTTGGATTAAATTATAATTAAAAATGTGTATATTTCGCAATGAACATTAAGGTTGAAACTTAATTTAAAACATATTTTTCTTTATTGTTCTACTTTTATAGTGTTACATTTATTTAAAAAATAAGTAATACGTACATACAAAAAAAATTATAGAATTAAAGTTTGAATCATGAAGAATATAAAAAATATTGAAAAAGAATTGTCCGATGTCTGCACCGCTGACCGCACCTGCAGTCGGCTGTCACTTGTCACTTGTCAGTTGTCGACTGTCGTTCATCGTTGTCAGGCACGAAACCCGCGGCCCGTTTGTGAACTAGTTACTAGACTAGCGGCTAGCGCACTCATGCTCAATAGACAATACAGTACAATACTGAATACAGAACAGACTTGAGAGTTGAGACTGGTCAGTGGTCACTGGAGAGTGGAGACTGGAGTAGTGGAGTAGGACTTATATTTTATAATACCTCAATACGCCAGATAATACCAGCAGAGATTACTAATCTCTGATACCAGTCTAAGGTCTATCTTCGTTGTTTGTTATTTCTGGGTGCACCCGACTGATTACACGCTCGTAATATTTGGTTATGAAAATTTGAGATTAGCAAGTAGCGAGTGAAAAACAAAATATGATAATTTTTTTTGTAAAACGATTGCTGTTGATATAGTTTTTTTTAGTAATGTATAAATAATTATAAAATTATATTCATCTATCATCTACTCATCCCCTATTGTTATTATACTTAATTCTATTTTGTTTTTAATAGTTTCAAAATGGGAATTTTTATTCGATATTCAAATTGCTTAATGCTGTATACAAAACGATCAATGTGCAATGCAGCATTAAAAAAAGCAGTACGATATAATTCTAATGCCTATACCCATCGTGTTGTAAATAATGTAACTCAGTCTGATTTACTAATCAATGAAAAATTGAAGAATTTTGAAACAATTGAAGAAAACGAGTGGGCTGATGTGCGAAAGTCGTTGATAGATTCGTTCAATTTAACAGAGACTAATGTTGATTCAAAAATTTACGACGTTATTTCTTATCATAAAAGATTCGATGAAGGAATAAGATACATTAAATTTTTAAAACGCAATAATTATAATCTTAACTTAAGTACAATGAGTCACTATCTCAGATTCTATTTTCTCCTAAATAAACCGCTTACTGTAGAAGAAGATGAAGAAATCTGTTCTACTTATGACAATATTCGAAAACAACATCCATTATTGGATGCAAAAACTTGTACTAACTGTTTATTAGCATTGTCATTGACGAGTAGATGGAAAGAAACTCTAAAATTAATGGACATGATAAAAATATCATCAACTCCTGGAGTATTAGTTCCATGTGCAATCATATGTGCAGCTTTTAGAAATGATGATCCTGAAACAGGTTGGGAAATTATGAATAAACATGTTGATAAAAATGTTTTTGTTCATAACGTGTATTTAGATTATCTGAATTATTGTAAACGACACTTTAAATGTGATGAATTAATAGAAGAAGTAAAAAAGATGTTTATTTTTTGGAGAAAACATTCGATATATCCAACTGAACATGTTATCATGAATTATGTTGATCTAATGGAAACATTAGGATATAATAAACATATTGCATCCATTGAAAGGTATAATATACTTAGTACATTTATATTTTGCTAATAAATTTAGAACATAAATTTTGTTAGTTAAAAGTAAATTAGATAAATATTATTAACATTTTGCTGTAAGACTTTTAAAGTTGGTATCTTATTAACACTTGATATAGCAACCTAATATACTTCTATTAATGTATTTAATTCTTTGCAAAATTTTTTCTGTAAATATAAAATAATTTCTTATTTTGTAGATATCTAACTTAATTTTTTAAATATATGTGATTTTTAATTTTTAGAGGGCATTGTACTCATTGCAAACTTGAATTGAAACCAATTACCTTGACTAAGACTGATTTTAAACTTTTGTCTAGTTCTGTTTTGAAATCTTTAATAGTTGGAAAAAATGTATATTTTTCATCATCACCCCAAGAATTAAAGAGGTATATGGTCTTTGTTCAAACTATGAAACCTTACGATGTTGTTATTGATGGATTGAATGTTGCATATTCTGCTCGTGGTAAGCCAGCTACTAAAACTCAACCTGGTTCTCTTCAGAGTGTATGTTCTTTATAAATTTACTATTTTAATTCATAGTATAAACTTTTATGAAATAGAATAATATTATTAACATTTTCAGATTATAAACGTTATTAATCACTTCAAGAAACAAAAAAAAAGGATACTTGTCATTGGTCGAGTACATTTGCAGTGGTGGTCTAAGGATGACATGGAAACTATAAAAAGCAATGCAGATGTTTTTTTAACAAAAAATTTGTAAGTATTGAATTAGTTAATTAGAATATTTTTAGAAGTAGTATTTTTAGAATACAAATATCATCAAATGAAATATATAATAAAGAATAGATATGAAAATGAATGAAGAATGATATAAAATTGGAATTTTATAATAATAAATGGCACTACTATGCAGTTGTTCTGATTGTTGGGTAAACAAAAATTAATGACAACTATCATCGGAATACCGATGATTTTAATTATACTAAATCAATTGTAAATGTTGGATCTCCGACGATCGTTCACTAAATTTTTTAATCACTTAATAAAAATAATTTCATTTTACAAATTATAAGTACAAATAAAAAATGATTAAAGTTAATTGAAAAATGGACTGAGAAATTTTATATCATTAATAAAATGAATGATGGCCTAGGATTTATATAGATTTTTTATTAAAAGTTCTATGGTGAATAAATTTTATTATTAAATATATATAGAAATGAAGTCAGATATTTGTAATTTAATTTAGTATAGCATTATTAGAGATTCTAATTTACACTTATATACATACTTTTTAATAAATAATTTAATATTCAATATGTAACATTATAGAGAATAAATTTATTACTTCGTTCCAGGGTATTAGGGTATAAGCGAGTTTTAAGCAGTTGGTTTATTCATTTTTACAATGTTTCAAGTGTATATTTTTTTTCAGGGCACTGAAATATGATAAACTGTTTTTTAAATATTATTTGTATGTACAATCTATTAAATTATAACTGTCAAAATTATTATATTCAATTGCTTAGAATGCTTATGGAGATAGGCGTCTTATTTTATTAACATATAATTTACAGTAAGTAATATAGTACTTGATATTTTTTTACAAAATTTTCAGGTCTCATGATGATCCGTATTTGTTGCACTTAACACTCCTAAGTGGCCCGGACACTTATTTTGTATCGTGTGATCTAATGAGGCAACATAAAAGTGAGCTAGATCCAAGTATACAACTATTATTCAAGTACTGGCAACTGTCTCGACAGTATACATTTTCATTAGGATCTGGCCCCGGTAAAATAACTCTCATACCACCACTAGTTTTTGAACCTAATACCCAAAAAGATGCAGGTGGTTGGCATATACCCTATGACACTAGATCACAAATAAAGTTACCAGACATGTATACAGCACCAGAAAAATGGGTTTGCTTGAGGGAAAATCTTACTAAGTGATACTAAAAAAACAGTTTTCTAAAAAATTAATTTTTATTTTTATTCTTATGTATGTAATTTTAAAAGTAAAGTTTGCTCAACTTGAAAGTAAATTTTATAACTTTATAATCAAAACTTTTACTTTGTAAAGTATTAAATTACGCTGTTAGTATGTAAAATTTATAAAATTTATGGTCAAACATATTTTGTAAATATATGTAAAAAAATATCGTACATATTTATCTAATACATAGTTATCATTAATTAATTGCAAATGTAGCCTTACAATATAATTTATTTTATATTATTCAAATTCTAGTTTCTATTACATAGATATTTTAAAATAACTTATATTTGTATGCAGTTATCAAAACGTCCTATAGGATATATGCAGGTTCCTACCTTACCTAAATAACGCTGATGTACGTACTTGTAGAGTGTATACTGTAATCTGCAAGAAATGTCCAATGAAAATACGCATTTTCCCTCTAGATTGGTCTAGATAGTCCACTGTCCAAACTCCAACTCCAGAGTGCCCAGAATCTCTGGGTGCTTTTACATGCGTCCGAACAATTTGGTTCCGGTGGAATTCATTTAAACTCCGCGAACTTCTCTCTCTCTCTCTCTCTCTCTCATCACAATGTTTTGGCAATGAATATAGACGCTGATATACTTATATATAAAAGGCTCTTTCCCTGCATGTTACCGGTAACCGGTTATGCCGGACCGACCGCCGGGGAGTGGGGACAAAAATTCGGGGGACAGTGGGACACAGGGACACTGGACAGTGGAGACGTGGAGTGTGGACAGAGAGGTTGTTCTGTCCCCCAAACGCTTGGCGGCGCCACTGCTATGGATCCCATTCATATATATAGATATATATTATTTATATGTATGCTTATGATAATAATATGAAATTGATTTTATTTTATCTGTAATAATATTATTTGCATTAAAAATAAAACGTATTTTATGAATGAAATGTATTTTGAACTTATTTTATGCTATATACTTAAAAATAATTAGCTTAATTACATATATGCAACGTAAAAATTCTTGACACTGTGACACAAAAAGAACGCGGAAATACTTTCTAAGTTATTCTTTATATATACCATTAAATTATATAGACTGTTTAAATATTTTTTGCAGGGCTCTAGTTCGAATCTCGACCGTGTCAACTGCTTTTGTCTGCCGTTGCATATATGTATTATAATTATCATTCCAATTACTTTTATCGATATATAAATATAATATAATAGAATATATGGTATAAACGCATGTATGAAATTATTTATTTATAAATATTATTAATTAATAATTGTACGTTTAATGAGCTTAACATTTACAATAATGTATTCTAATCACATTATTTATAGTAAAGTAACTTTAAAATTCAAAATTTTACAAATAAAAAATTGTTTACAATTCTAATTAATTTATTCTAGAACATTTATAATGTTAAATATAAAAATATATTATTTTTGACTATTCGGCCTTTTGCTAAATCACAGATTAAACATACATTTATATTAATTTTTATAATTAAATAATTTCAACCATCATACGTGTATAGCATATATAGATTCTATCATCAGTACATATATAGTGGTGAAGATCGATAAAATTAATTGTAATATGATAATAATTATAATATATTATAACTGGAAGAGATGAAAAAAAAATCACATGGTCGAGATTCAAACCCAGAGCCCTGCAAAAAATAAACATCAATAATAGCGCCTTAGCCCACTCGAGTCTCGACCAATCTTGATCATTGATAAAGTTTGACTGAAACTCATACCTATACTTGTTTATCGGCCCTACCTCCTCTGCCAGCTGGCGCAAAATTATAGTTTCAATATATGTTTTCCTTATTATTTGGTGTATGCAATTTATATTTTGTAATATATGTATAATTCAATAATGGTGCATGTACATTATACAGATATTCTGCACTTTTGTATAATAAAGTTATTCCCAATATAAATAACTTTATTATATACACTAAAAATATGTCTTGAATTACGAATAAAACCTAATGTACATGTATATAATTACTTATTACCAAATGCAGTTATAGTTATTACTTATATAATAAACATTTTCAAACATATAAATCGCTTTTTTTAATTTGCGGTTAGAGCTCAAAATGTGCGAGAGAGAGATAGCGCGAGTTAAAGCTGCACGTATATGAATTATAGTATAGTATAGTAATTTTTTATTGGCATCAACTTTACAGTTATACAGCCAGTATATGAATTACTAATGAAGTATCGCGTGATGTTATCTCGCGGTCAATTCAGAACTAAACCTTTTGATCCCCTAGCGCTCATATAGGAGAGAGCTTTCTATAGTTCTATATAAGCGTCTATATTCGTTGGTATACCAGCCTAC
Source organism: Megastigmus dorsalis (assembly GCA_900490025.1). Classification (NCBI taxonomy): domain Eukaryota; kingdom Metazoa; phylum Arthropoda; class Insecta; order Hymenoptera; family Megastigmidae; genus Megastigmus; species Megastigmus dorsalis. The sequence continues at coordinate 4,122 of UELU01140645.1, read as the reverse complement.
AGCAAGCCACTCTCTTGAAGTTAGGCCTGGATGACCGGAATAAGAAAAAAAAAGTACGGGCGACCCGAGGTTCTCTTCGCGGCGCGTCTTTCATTTCCTCGATATAGACAAAATTCAATATCTTGTACAGTTACTTATAAGTAGTGAATCGTCTTGGACGTATAAATATGCGGTGCTGCACGTTGGCTTTCAATCATGAATGTGATTAAATTATTACTAGATTAACATACCTTAACATTACTATTATTTTTATAGTGATAATAATTTTCGATGAGTAATAAGATCGTAATACAAATTATAATCTGTTGTTTGAAATTACAATACTTTAGAAGTTTCATAAATTAGATTGCAATTTTATGAATGAAATTATTGTAAAATAGTTGACTTCTAATAAATAAAGATAACTGTAAGTACCTACTCTTGATATATCCTTTTAATGACAAAATACAATAATTTATAGTCAAGACAAAAATATTACTATAATAATAGTAATATTAACTTTATTTATTTATCTTTGTAATATTTATATATAACTTATTTTCTCTACAATTCTAAGCAAAATTTTAGAAATGTATTTATAAATTTTGATGACTCCAAATGTTTGCTCACACGTAACTGTTCCATGTGACCTTTAACTCTTTGTTTACATTGTTAGGCCGTAGGTATAACGTGCCGCAGGGACACGCTAGTGTTAAATTTACATTGCAAATACCATCATTTAATTGGTAATAGTTTGATGAAAATTCTTTCAAAACTAAAATCATTTTAAACAGATACTTGCAAAAAATATATTGATATTGATATGGTGTATTGCATATAAGTCAGCAACATGGATGAATTTTAACACATAATGATTATATTATTTTGGTTCATGTTTCTATATTTTTGATTTCAGATTTGCAATTATGAAAAGCATGCAAGGCTGAACATTGCAAATTGGTTTTATAATTTACTGGATGTCTGATTGAACTTCAAAAAACAAAGGCAACATACAACAGGTAAAATAAAAATAACATTAAAAATATATAAATTTTATTTAAATTACATTAATAACAAAGAATATATATTATTACTTGAACTTCTTATCGATGTCGATATTTATTATCTACAGTATTATTTCATTTCAATCAATTATATGTATCGAATTAATTTTGTAGTGTTGAATTGATATTAAACTATATCAGTATGTATTTTCATAAATTGTTAATTTTTCATGCAATTAAATAAAATTCAAAATAATTTTTAATATCCTATAATTGAATATGTACTAAGGTAAAAAGTACATCTGAAAAGTTATAATATAAGTTTAAAACTTAAATTTATTATAATGGTTTTATTTGATATAATTTTAGACTTACATCTTTTTCTAAGTTATATCCACAAAGCACCATGTCATATGCATATTCACAACTATCTTCTTTAAATGGTACTGTAATAAGACGTAACAATAATCAATTTTTTATTATTATCAATTTTCTATAAACTGACAAGATATTAATTATTTTCAAAATCATTAATATCTTAAATAAGTGGTTGTTAAAAATAAATTTTATTGCTAGTTTCTGACCTGATTTCATACATGTATTTCCAACTTCTTTTAATCTTGGTGCAATGTTTTCTTGTACTAGCATATCAATTTGATTTTCAAATACCTTTTGTGATATCTGTCCATCTTTATTCATCTAATTTATAAAACAACACTTTTTAATAGCTAATTTTTATGTAAACGAGGGAGCAATAAAATAGTATATTACAAGGATGGTTTTGTTCACTATAGCACACAAAATTTGATTTCGCGCCCTGAGATTTAAAAATATAAATTAATGTTATCTTAATTTAATTTACTTCATACGCTGGTAACCATAAGCCCTAAGTTTATCTTTTTAATACATTTTACTTTTTATACCAGAAAAAAAAATTGCCATAATTTTCATATAATAATATTTGTTTAACATACCTAGTCATTTTAATCTTTACATTTGAATTAGTAAAATCTATTCCAAATACAAATTCAGATAGATATTGAGGTAGCAACTATGCAGACATTTAGGCTATTAAAATTGATTTTAAAATTTTAAGATTTGTTTTTTCTTTAAATTTTTTAATACTTAATGGCACTTTGTTCATTTTTAACGTGATGAATAATATGAACAATATGGATAATTTTGCTTATGCGTGAATAATTATGAATAAAAAAACGAAATTTTTTTTTGAAAAACTAAAAACTGAAAAAATATAAAAAATTTATTCCATAAATTACGATTTCGAGATCCTGAGATGAAATATAAAAAAAATCTTAATTTTATACATTTTGACGTAAATTTTGACATTTTCTTTGATAGGGCTGTTTGATAGTGATTTTTCAATGATCATAATACTTCTACAAAATAAAAGCATGCAAGCACAAAATTGTGACTACAAAACCAAAGTTATTATCTTACTTCTTTTACATACAATTTTTATACATTTTTTATGAATAATGCAAAGAAATATTGAAAGAATGAATATTTATAGTGTCCAATTTTATATTTAAGTTGATACATGTAGTATGAAGTAAATGAATTTTTCTATTACTTACTAATTTCATCATTATCATAAGGCACTTAAAATAACACATGAGTGGTCGGATTTTCGGAAATTTTCCATTAGCGCAATCAGATGTAATTTCTATGAATAAAATAAAAGTTTTTTTTACTATAAAAAACAAATTCAAGATAACAAGATAGTTAACTCAAAGTTTAATTAAGAGGAAGCCGTTGCAACATAGTTACCGACACTTACTATTTAATACTTTGTTCAATTTTAAATATCAACATTTTTCGAGTTGAGTTTAATTCTCTGTAAAAACGTGCAAAACCGTAAACATCGGTAATTATACTTTTCCGGCTCCTCCGTATGAATTTACTAACCATCAGGGGCTCCAGTTTTGGTCCTACAACTTTTTCCCATAGGTCGCATCAGTTCTCTCAGCTCGTCTAAATTCTTCTTTTTCTATAAATATAGATATTGTATTGCTTACATTCTTTTACTTTTCAATATATTTATGAACTTAAATTTGGTGACCTACGCTCACTGCACAATCAATAACTGAATATTGTAACATAATTACAATTACAAATAATAATCTTAAAATAATTAGTCTCATTTCTTAAACTTTTTCCAATCCGTGATTGTTTAATGTGCCTTAATTCCTGTTATACACCTTGCTACACTAGATCTTTTCTAAATACCTCTTTATGATTTTGTGCAACCGCTTTTATATTGAGGCACAATGTTTGCAACTCAGCAAAATTCAGAGTGGTCACATTGCCAAGCAATTTACTTAAACATCTATTTGTGCTTTAGCAGTATATGTTTCCGATTATAAGTGTAGGCTATTGGTTATGATCATGCTATACCAGGTGCGACTTCCCATTTCACGAATTCAAAACAGCTCTTTATTGTGAACAATATTTGTTCAATTTTCTACTAATTTTCTACTGATACATTGTAATTTTCGACAGGCCATATTTTTATGATGGTTGCTGACCACAGGGAAAACGTGGTATCATAAATTTTAATAAGCATGTAATAAAGTTTTTAAAATAAAACTCCTTTTTATTAAAACTTTTTAAAGCTTTAGGCATTTCTTTTAACGTAATTCTTTTGAATTTTAAATAGTATTTTTTGTCACAAGCCCGTGAAATCTTGGAGCCGTGTGACGAACAATTTTTTTTGTATCATAGGCGTAAAATCTTATTTTACGTACGGTTTTTAGTTTGTAAAGTTCGATTTATACACTGAGAAAAAAATTTAATTGAATCAATGAAAGTTTAATTGTTTTAATTAAATATTTAATCATAATATAGCAATTACATATTTAATTAATGCAATTAGTTCATATTTAATAGATTCTATTGAATATATTTTTAAACTAGTCGTAGAATTTCATCAAATCCATAAAATATTTCATGAAAATAATTAAATATTTAATTTGATTCGCTGGCCCATAAAAGAGCTTTATTAAACCAATTCAATATTAGATAAAATTAATCACATATTTAATAAAAATAAATAAATATGTAATTAGCAGTTAAAATGATTCAGGGGTATTATAAAATACCTTATTGAATCAACTAGATA
>UELU01140644.1:6090-51485 GCA_900490025.1 Megastigmus dorsalis | reverse complement strand
GAGTATTTTAACAAAAAATCGGTATCACCATTCGAAAGAACAGCTCAAAATACGTCGGATATGGTCTTTTTCAAATTTTTTCGAATCTTCTTTTTAATTGAAAAAAAGCCTTGAAAAAGTTGTTGAAAATTCGGGGTCTTGGAAGTTAATGGATTAATCTGGCGATGATGTTTCTGGTTACCTTTAATTTAGTTTTCTCCTGGGCTTCGCGAATATAGATTCCTTCTTGCATAGATATTTTATGCCCCTCGCGAGGCCGTAGAAGAATTACATGTTAAAGCGTCAAAAAGTAACGTGAGTTTTATCTTTTAATTAGAGCTTCATAAACGGCAATACTCTTAACTTTAAATTTTAAATTTTAATTTTGGTTTTTAGTACGGTTTTTGATGAAATAATTATTAGTTACTTAAAAGAACCACTGCCAATCCATTGGTACTTAGCTTCATTTAATTTAATTTTTTGTTCCAATATACATTTATTATATAATTTCTAAATAAAGTAAATCATTAACTATCATATAATAACCAAAATTTTTTGACCGAATATTAATATATTAGATATTCAAGAATCATTGATTATAACATAATCTAAAATTTTTAAACAAATTTCATTCGCCAAATATTGAAAAATTATTATTCAATAAATTATATTTTTAAAATATTTTAAAATACAAATTAAATTAGATATTAAACATCAATTCATGATTGAAATATAAATATTTGAAAAAAATCTTAAAATTCAGAAAAAAAATGAGTTATGTTTTTTATGATCTTTTTTCGATTTGGCCGCCATTTTGTTGGAAGGAGTGGTTCAAAAATTTCACCAAAATTTTCTGAGATACTTTGATAGTCGTGATCACTCCTAATCATATTTATATCATGATTTCTTCACGATAACATTGCTAAAAAAATCGCAAATTTGATTTTTTGCAAAAATTTTCACGTTTTTTTTTGTTTAATATGCTATAACTTTTTTATTACGCAGTCAATCACAATTTTGAGCCCAGATTCTGAAAGGGCATTCAATTTCATGTTGAAACACGTGTTTGAAAAATTTTCTAAGGCCTATAACTACGGAAAAAATCGCGTCGAAAATCAACAAAAAAATCAGGCCTTTTGGTCGTTAATGGGATAATCAGTTATTGAATCGCCAAAATATAGTCAGAATTTTATGAAATGTTATAGATTTGTAATAAAAATCCTAGATTCACTGAAATATTATACATATCTATAAAATTTATATTTCCACTGCTGACTGCACATACCAGAGATAAGATTTTATTTAATCTTACCCTTAAAAAATGCAGCGCAAGATTAAACAGTGCACATAAATGTAAATTCAAATGTTTCTATTCTTTGTAGAAATGAAAAGTATAGTATCGTTTGAAAAAGGTCTTGAATATGCGTGTAGGTAAAATAGAAGGGAAAAAATTTTTATAACGGAGATCGCGTAAGCGACTTTCGGGATACGGGTAAGTCACTTAGTTCTTAAAGAAACCGAAAGTAAGGAACATTTAAATTGATTATAAGAACTCATTAGCTGATTCACTATCCATTGCGTGCTGGTATGTGTCACGATGAATGATTAGTTATTGTATGAATTTTGCGGGTGCTCAATCAAAGTTTTTACATATATTCTTTTGAATAATTAAGATAGATATATGTGGATAAGCCTTTTTAACAAACGTATATTATAATTAATATTCGTTAATATCCTTTCGCGTGAATCAAATAAAACTTATAGAATATAGGTCCTACAGGTATATTACAGAATATAGGTATTGTTCTGTGACAACGACAATAAATTGTAACATTCAAAGTCTCGAAAAGACTTGGCTCATTCAAGCTCAAAATATATAGTCAGGAAAAAAATGGGATAAGAAAGAGTCACTTCTGCAAGTCCAAACAGCAGCTGTCACTCCGCGACAAGAATCAACAGCTCAAACTGAAAAAAGCCGAGAAATATACATATATAAATAAGAGCTCCGAATCAAAGCGTGTATTTCATATCGTTGGAAAAATTTATTTTCAGACTAAAGCTCTTATCTTGTTTTCTCTCTCGATCCTTTTTTACCACCACAAAAAAAACGAGAAAAGTTTAAGAATATTTCTGAATTCATCTTTTGACAAATCGCGATGTTACACGCAATGTGGATCGCGTTCCTCCGTCTCTTTCTATACGAAGCATTAAAGAGTTTCTCTTTCTCTGCAATCTGGTGCAATGAAATTCCAACTTCTGTTCAACTCTGATTTTCACGTGGCTTTAAAAAAAGTTTCAGCGACACTATTCGAGCGTCCAATCACTTTTCCACAGGGTAAATCCAAATTGTTTCCGCCGATGTAAAACTTCCACGTCATAACAAACGGACAAAGGAAGATCAGCTAACGATGGTTGCGCCGCGTCATCCAAAATTTTCATCACTGCTCGAGCATCGATCAAATGGGTCATCAGCTTCGGCCGACAGATAGCCGAAGTCGATAGGCGCGCTTCACGCGGTCATTTTTACTGCAGTGCAGTCACCTTATACGCGCAACTGTATGCCCACTCCGTCTGGTTAAGGAGGTGAAAAAGGGTAGAATTCCCAAACGACCTTGAATCACAAAGATAAACCCACCAGCGAGCCTCGGCTGCTGCATCTGCTGCTGCTGCAAGCTGCTAAATTCGAGTCTCGACTTACCCACTCTCGCCACGGCAACAAGAGAAGAAAAGAAGTCTTACAGTGCACTGCATATACAGAACCTCTCGGGAGACTCGTGTACGAAGCGAGAGAGAGAGAGAGAGAGGAATTTTAGCAGCCGCTCAAGTTGGTTGTCGTTGTAGTATGTGTGGAGTCCAGGACAAGGGTTAATTTAGGAGTTGAATTGCTGCGAGATACCTACATGTCTCGCTCGTAATTCTATTTCGGAAATTTCATTTTCTCGTTGATTTTTTTTGTTATTCTCTTTCGTTGTTGAAGGGGAAAATTTGTTACGCCTGCATTTTCTTTTTTGTAATGGCATCGTCAACTTTTATTTTTGCATGATTTATTTACGAGCTACTTTGAAATAATAGTTAGTACAGAAATTAAATTATTACAACGGAAGCTGAAGTGTCATTAAGTTTGAGTCCTAAAATCTCAAGTATTATTAGGCTAAAACGTTTTGGGCGGAATTAGAAAGACACGCAGGGAGAGGCCACAGCTTTGAGAAACGGATTAGAATGAAACTTTGGGAATTATTCTGCTATATCTAACAATGAATCTCAGTTCCCGTAGTTAATTCCCGTAGGGCCTAGAACTCGGATTATAACTGAAAATATTAGTGCTGTTCATATAAACGATGATATATATCGAAAGGATTCATTATAAGCTATCAGAAAACAATTCCCAGCTCCTTTTATATTATTAATATCCCTTGGCGTCGGTTTCAATGAACGACTTAAGACAGTTAATAACAGGCCAGTCCTGTTCAAAATCTCTTTTGCTGTTGAAAAGGAAGTAAAGACTCTATAAATAGCGCATCTGAAAAGCGCGTAATTAAATGAATATTTCATGTGAATGCGGTATTCCGATGAAAGGAAACCGAAGAAAGAGTAGGAATGGATATCGAAATGTTACATTTTTGCTTCACGTTACAGAAAAAATTCTACAGTACGAAAACACAACGAAAGCATTAATTTTATTGCTTCACTCGACTTCGCATCTCCATTTAGATTTCACGCTTTTTTTTCCCCAACTATGAAAAAATCTATTTTCCTATCCCCTTTATTTTTTTATCCAAATAGAAAACAAGCATTCCAGTGACAACAGAGATATTATAAAACAGTTAGTCGATTACAAATACAAAGCAAAAAAAAATCAAACGATCTAAATCACTGTACTACTGCACGACAATTTCAAAGTCATAAAAAATTGATACACCCAAGCTCTTTACTTTCTTTAACCCGCCACGCAACTCTTTTGTGTCAGCCATGACCTTCCCACCCTTTAATCACTGCATATAAATAATTCAACAAGCTACACACATTGCGGAAACAAAGAGCGAGCTGTTTTAAAAAACCTGCGCAGTTAAACAGAGCGTAAGGCCTATTGCGGAGGTGCGTGAACTGAAATTGTTCGCTCCACTTAAATTAAATTTTAGTAATTAAATTCCAATGGTAATACTGCCCGAATTTTTGAACCGAGCCAAGAATAAAGTCAACGAAATTCATACTCTCTTATACATCGATGCGTACTAACACTTCAGCGTTCATTTGCATGAAAATAAATTTCATTAAAATTTTCAGACCACCCGTGTACAGTTATTCAGCGTTGGATACATGTTATGGGTATTGATCGTGTCACTCGATCTTATTCTCTTAATTGATTTAGTTTTTCCTGTTTTCTAATTGATTTCAGCGCGAAAAAACCGAGCGCGAAATCTGCGTAAAGAGAATCGTTACAATTATACTTATCGGAAATCGTTGGATATGTATATAACCACTCACGCGAACGATTCAGCTCGATTTATCGTGAGAATTCTCCCTCGCAACAACCTCAAAATAAAACACCACAATCTTTCGTCAGCACCGATTTAATGCCGCGCTGAATTATCCAATTACGCGTATGCCACTCGATACTCGCCTCCCCCACCACCTCAGAACGAAAAAAGAACCGCAGAAAGCGAGTAAAGCGAGTAAAGCGAGTAACGCTCCGCACCACCTGCGTGTCGTCCCTCCCTAGTCGCGTCTCCCCCACCACCATCGTACAGCGCAACTCCCTCCACTTTTGAGGGTAGAGAGAGAGAGGGCGACGTGCTCTGGTCGGTCGAGTCAGTGAGCGTCGCGACGCCGAGTGGCGCGGATCGATCAATTTCAAGATAATATACGCGTCATATGGTAAATAGTTCAAACAGAAGCGAGAGAGAGATCGGTGACAGACAGGTCAGACGCACACACACACGCACACACACACATATATATATATACATAGAAGAGGGGCGAGTTGGTAGCAAGCGATCCGTGCTTGCAGTACAGCCGTTAGGAGATATGGAGACTGATGGAGGAAGGCAATGCTGCTGGCCACTTCCGTGTCACCTTGTCCCTAAGGCGGGAGCCAAATGCCGGACCGGTCTACTGCAAAATGGAGACCTCCACGAAGTTCAGACAGCTCAAGACGGTCAAGCTCAGCGCCGAGGCCACCTACAGGCTTGACATAAGCTTCAAGCCGCCCCAAGTGCTGCAGTGCGTATACATATACATACGCTTGTACTGCTTTGTATATGTACAGTTGCTGCACAACGCGCGCTCTCTCTCTCTCTCTCTCTCTCTCTCTTTCTCTCTCTATCACCTGCACAACTTCTTTTTCGCTTTGCTCGGTTGGCGCGACCTGTGTGGTGCTTATGCCAGTCTGGTTTTTATCAAGTTGCGAACTGTTTTTTCCCTTTTTTTTCGCTTACCTGCAAGTGTCTTTACCTGTGTGTATGTGTATGTGGAAAGCTTGGGATTGTCTTGTGTGTGTATATATATATATATGTCGGTGCAATAATTGAAGTGTACGAGAGAGCTGCGTCGGAGCTGCGGACGAATGAGGCCTACTTTATTATTTAGAGCACGAGGACTGAGCTTGGAATTTTTTCTCATTTTTCCTGCAGTTGATGAGAAGCTTGCAGAAGGAGGGAGGGGATACGCCTTTGTTAAGTTTGGCTGCATCTACTTGTGCACTTTTTGAAAAATTCAACAACTTTTTATATTATCCCCTTTACAATGAATTTGGTTAGTTTGTTACAAAGTGCTCTATTCGAGAATATCTAAGATGTAGTGCTCCTATCGCGAAAACCTTGTGAGTGCAAAATTATATTGATTGTCAAACAAAAAGTCTTTTCCAAAAAGAATCAGCTATGTGTAGGTCATGTGGGAAAACTGGTAGCAATTAGGATGGATATGGTATATCTGCAAACATGGTAAGATCAGTAGAGGAGGCCAGAGTATAGTCGGACTCGACGTGTCTACAGATATAGTACACCTACGATTTTTTTGCATTTTTAACAAGATAATATATACCAGTGTTCCTCTGACATCTGCATAGCTGATTCTTGTTTGGACAATTTTCTTGCTTTTTGTAATCAATATGATCATACGATTTACTGGTTTCTCCGTTGGGAATATAATTACAATCCTGGTAGAAGTTTCTGGACAAGTTTAATCGATTATTGTGATAATAAAATGCGAGTGTTTTGTGGTTATTAAGCAAATGTTCCACATCGGGAGTGATATTGTTCAATTTTTAACTAACTTTTAATTGAATAGAGCATAGTTTCTATATGGATCCTAAAACTAGAGAAAAAAAGTAAAAAATCGATAAACTCAAAAAACCTGGCTGAAAACTGACTATAGATACTCATTAACATTTTTACAAGGACTATATATCTTTGGACATTCTCCTATAGTGTACGCGTGGAAATTGAAAAATGATGAAATTTTAGGCAAATTTAAGAAATTAAATCGAAAGAACTGTTGAATTAATTGTAAATTTATTTTTGTTATATACGACAATTTAAACAAAAATGTACCGAATTTTCAATCAAGCGAAGCTTTTTCCATTTTTTACAGAGCACTGCATCAATAATTCATAATAATACACTCTGTACAATATCTTCTACAGCAACTTTGGGTGCACTAAAGTAAAAAATTATAGGCTAAAATATGCAGCTCGTATAATACACACAAACTCTTTCTAAAATGAAGTATCTTTACGCTACCAAAGTCCTTCTGTAAGTGCTCAGACAGCAAATTTTGTGGAGCTTAAAGAGCATATTCTACACCTTCATTGTATCCAGTAGTAAATACTGTAGAATAGAGAAGTAGCTCAAGAGTTATTACATCCGTTAAGGGGATGTACTATAGTCGGAAAGATTTCTACCTTGCCGGTACTTTTTAACTATAACACATCCTCTTAAGTCAAACAAGAGACTAAAAGTCTACGCTTCAAACGTGTCAGTGTTATACCCTTGATTATTAATTTATTATACTGCTTATTCAACAAATATTTGCTCATCTTACACATCGTCTAGACATCTTCTAATAAAGAATGAATAAAGTCGAGTTATTAAAATATACTATCAATTTTTAACTATCGGTTAAATGAATACTATAATACTATAGCAAACAAAAATAACCTGTCGGAAAAGAAAACTTGTTTCACCTAATTTATAATTTAAATTATAGCTTAAAAGGAAAGTATATTGACATATTTAACACATTGACATATAGAGACTAATGAAAGTTTCAAAAGAATCATTAGTTCATTCCACTATGCTGATTACCTTTATACCTATAATAAATAATCCGCAGGCAATGGTAAATTATTTTTCAGACTGTAATTAAATTATTTTTTCATATTAAAGCATGAAAATGTTTTGAAATAAACTTACACACTCAAACCTTAAAATACATTAAAAAGAATGAAAGTGCATCTAAATCAAAATCAAAAGGTGTGTGTCACAGTTTCAAAAACCACTGCTCTATTATTTAACCTTCTTTTTCCCGAAATCTATAGAATAGCATCCTGTGATAATTGTCCAAAGTCATTCCGCAATAACGACCACTTGCAGCTGGTCTCATACGCTTCTTCACACGCCAATTGACACGTTTCATTAAAAGGACAGCAAAACAATAAACTAAAATCGAGTGCGTATAAAAGCACGAGGAAAACAATGAAGCATTCAAATGGCATCCTATTCTGGACCGCCTTTCAAAATTTTAGTTTCTAAAAAATGCATGTCAATGGTGGTACTTAAGCTTTTTTAAAAAATAACACACATGCTTACATATATTTATATCTAAACATATTTTCAAAATGTTTTAAATTAGATATATAGTTAAATTAAAAAATTAGCTTACTACACATTTTGCTTCTTTCTAACTTTTCTAAACTATACTTTCAGCCGTAATTAGCGTTAACAATCGTGCACAAGCACTAGAGTTTCCAAATGAGAAGAAATGCTTCTGCCTTTTTCAAAGCTGCAAAAACATTTTTCAGGCCGAGAACAATCTAATTGGATGTTTTTTTCTTAATACCTTGCGTGCAAAAATAAAAAGGAACAAAAGATTTTTCTCCGGCATCTAGTTTTTGCATTCATTTTGTTCGGGGTTACCATTTATTCGAGATACGTTTCATAAATTTAATCAAAGGTGCAAAATGAAATTTCCGATGAATGACAAACAAAGGATAAATTGAAAAACAAAGAGCACGACACGCAGCTCATTAAGTTTAATGGAAAAATTCATACTAATTTTCAGATTGCAGTTGCATTTAACGTTGATTCATAACTAATGGCGTGTCAAAAATTGGCCAATTTTCATAACTAGTCCGTTTTGCTACTTTTTACGTTTCTCTTCATTGCCAGACGACCCTGAAACTTGTAAAACTGAGTATTTTTAAAGAAATATTATCTTTCCGCGATACATATATACATAGTTATGAAAGTATAGACCTAAGCGAGTGGAATAGTCATTGAAGCGTACTAATCGATGAAATATCACCTTACAAAAACGATCCTGATAAGAGTGCCTTAATGTCTCAAACGTCAAATAAAGTCTAAATCTTTAAATTCAAAAGTAAAACTTGGTAATGTTCAGTGCAATAGACTTGGAATATCATATGTCACAGATTTATCCTCTGCTGCACAATTTTCGGAAGAATAGAGAGTAAACATCTTATTGATTATTGGCCTATAAAGAAATCCTATGCAGAATTTCAAACATAGTGGAAGGTTCGTGATAAAAAGTCGAAAATAAATGTGACACACATGCGGTAAATTCTAGGCTTTTGTGTGCAATCGGGCTTTTTCGTAATTATCCGATGCTCGGATATAAATCACCTGCGACAATTTTCCAGTTAATGATATGCATCGGTTGCTCTGATTCTACGAACACTGCATTTCAGCACTTTATAAATATTAAACATTCGAAATTATAATCGCGGTATAGAGAATATCAGTTCTGCCTGATGTCAATTTCAATTTTTCTATACAATAAATTCTACTATATATTAATATTAATAAGATATTGATAATCGGAAATAATTATTTTTATTCACGGGTTCATATGCTTTGCCTCGTTGTAGTACTAGTAATGATTCTATATTATTACCATGTATACAATTCAATCATAATATATTACAAGCTGTAATTAAAGTTTTATCGATACAAAGAAATCTCTAATAAGAAGTCATGGTTATTTACTGAACAAGCAATAAAGTTTTAGAATGTATAAAATATGCCAATTTCATTTTTATATATAGGAAACGCACACGTCAGCACGCTATGCAGTCAAATGTACACATAAACGTATATACGACTGTATTTACCATTAAAACTCCAATCATAACATTTATTGAGATCTTAAAAATTTACAGAGAATATCATTCCAGAAAATACCGTCATTATCGATGCATCAAATTCATTCCACTTATTATTACTTAAGGGGGACCAAAATCGAATCCCAGAAAAAATAAGATAGATAAGGGTATTTGGGCCGTTGCTGGTCGAGCGAACCAATCGATCGGTGACCAGCGAACCACTAATCATGTGTCAATAGGGCATCGATTACTCGTGTGTATAAATAGAAAAATATATTAGCCCGGCAAATCATTCGTACATTTCGAATGTATTTTTGCAGCCCTTTTCCATCTATTAACAAGTGCTGATCTGCGGGTAGCAGATTTTCATCGTTTCAAAAAGATGTTAGTAGTTACAGTCAGGTACAGACAGACTTAGAATTACATTAAATCGTTCTTCCAATTTTTGCCGTCGCGTGAAAAGGACAACTGTTAAATCAAAAATTCTTGAGCAGTGAAAATTATTTCTCTTATGTTTTTATCACTAGAATATTCATTACGTCCTTAAAGCTCTGCACAAAAGTAGGAAATAACAAGCGATAAACTGAAAACATGTTTAAAAAATTAATTGTACATCTTGTAACCTCGATAAAAAACTCAATGAAAAAGTAATATGAGCGTAGTGCAATATACAGCATCCCTCTTAAAGGTAACGGAGGATACCCGTCGGACATGTGTTTTCAGCCGCTCAAAGGAATCTGTGCGCGAGCTATGCCATTGTTCCCGGATTGAAACATCGTGTAATGCATGTAAGCGATCATAAATTAAATTGTGATTTAGAAAACGGAAGCAGGTTAATCACCCTAGTCGACTTACTTGCTCATAACGGCTCAAGTTTTTAATTTGAATTAATATTAATTCTTCCACTTAAGAGCACACACGACAAAGATATGTGGCATTGCCAAAAGCTAAAATTTAATGTTGTAAATTAAAATTTTTTTTCACGTTATGCAATATGAATTTGGATGAAGTGTTTTTCAAGTATTCGCACAAGTAATGAAAACTCTATAATTTTATTTCAAAATTCATGCGCAAGACTTTTCAATGTTTAACTTTGAAACTGACTTATGCGGAGCGATGTAGGTTATGATAATTATGTTACAAATTAAATCAAAATTTTTTTATTACTCTACTCCTACTTTTTCTTTAATTTAGCTAAAGGAATGACGTTTCTTTTATAGCCGAGTCCTTCAAAATAATCGTGAATGTTAAAATACAATTCCTATTTGACATATTAACTAACTGACATTCACTCTATTTTAAAGCTTCAATCATTTAATTACCGTATCGGTTAACCGAAAAAAAAATTAAATGCAAAAGATTGAAAACAAAAGAGATAATTGCGAGCGTATTTAATCGTTTAGCTGATGCACTTTTTTTATTAAAAATCACGTTTCCACATGCAAAAATGGCCTCGGGTCGAATCCAACCTATATCCACAGCTTAGCAAATGAAAACGCAGTGAAATAAATTGGAGTGGAATCGAAACAGTGAAAATAGGTAAATAGCACGAGAGAGAAGGAGTTTAAAAATTCATAAACGCTCGGAGCGCATTCAATGTACGCGATACTCCTTCACTTAAAACTTCCCTCACCAGCGTTGACTTGTACTCCAACCTATTCTTTCATTTTATCGATTTCCGAACGGACAATGATAGCTGATTTTCATTACTATGCAACAGCATTATTTTGTGGTCGTTAATGTTAAAAAAAAGACAAGAAAGATTAATCGGGCTATTCAGTTTTCGAGCTTTAAACAAAATTATTATGAAAGAGGAAGAATCTCAATTCTGCATTTTTGTTATATTGCTGGTATCACTCATTTCGATGTCATACTGATAAAGTTCTTAAAACGATTATCGTTACAAGTTTTAAACCTTTTCCAACAACACAGCGTTAAGTAAGTTCCCAGCAATTTAACGAAAACGAATTAGTTCAAAAAGACGATCAATATACTCACATATCCAGTTTTAAAATACTTTGGTTGCTATACTGTTTGACTTAAATTTATCGTCTCGATACCATGATTTTCAGAGTGAACACCGCATAAGCCGATTTAAGTAATAAATTACTGCTAAAACTTAAATAACAACACGGATTGTTAAAATTGTTTGCAAGTAAATCCTTGATTATCAGATTAATTCGACACACGATTTTATCAAGCTTTATATCATCATTATTTTCGTAAAAATGGTCTTCTTTTTATTATTAACTCACTTTATATATTACGTTTCTCGATAAGAAGAAATTTTCAAGTGAATTCTCTTATTTATTTAAACGTTTATTTATTATAAAAGAAAGGAAAGAGTCTAGTAAAAGATATTTTTTAAGATACCTACAAATGTATGATTATTATCATTAATAAACTATGCTCACTTTATGCCTTTCTTTTATTTTAACCTCATGTTTTATTTGCCTAATGGAGAGATCAATACACTTTTAACATTTGTACAATATTAATACTTAACCTCTATAGGTTGAAAACTATTTTATAATGATAATAATCAATGTATATGTAGAACAATAATAATTATATTGCGTGCAAAACTAAACTCTATTTTAATTTTGTGATATTATATATATGTATATAAAGTAAAGAAAATATTTAAATCAAGTGAAACTGCGATAAAATGTGAAATAAAGGCAAAGAGAACTTTCCTGAAAGTATAATCGCACAATTCTCAAGCTATAAATTCTTATAGGGATTAAAGCATCAATGAATACTCCACAGGAAACGAACGTGCAAGAAAACTTATTATCATTTATCTCCGGCTAGCCATTTATAGACGTGTGAGAAATTCGAACCTGCAAATTTTCCGCTTGAACGTGCGCCAAGCTCGTATAAGGTGAACCGCAGTTACATCGCGGAAAACTTGCGCTTCTAAATCTCGTAAAAAAGAAAAAAGATTCTACGATAGATAGAGCGAGATACACAGTAGGTTCCGGACTGTGATGTTTCCGAATTTCGTTCACGATTCTATTTTGCCGGCTATTAACATTGAAGATTATTAAATTAAACGTTTATAATGCTGGTTAATTTCAACTATTGCGAGAAGTCCAACATAGAAATTAGGTCATTGTAAAAAAGAATAAAAGCGAAACGTTATAATTTCGAATTTACATTTGACAGAACGATACTTATTTAGCTTTGACCAAAACAAATACATCGAAGGTAAAGTACGTGTGTACAAAATAAGATTACCTGCTCAAAAGAAAATCATATTAACGATCGATCACACCATAATACACTTACGTAAAGCATTAAAAATGCAGAGTCCGGGTTCACTTATTCTTTCGCGCGAAACGCTGCAAACAAAATATTATTCTATCGAGACACACTCGCGCCGCTAAATTTTGACTTTATAGCCGTTCTTCTTCTGCACACTGACTTATAAAGTTTTATTGACGGACAAAAAATATACTGCTTCAAATTTATTCGTGTCTAAAGTAGGCTGTATACCTAGTAGTAGTGGTATATTCTAGTGTAAATATGAATTCAATTTCAATGTAGAGCAGCTCCAAGCTATGTCTTATATCTCGCCAATATGTTACGTAGAATACATAAAGCCCAAAAGTTTCAAGATGAGCCAGGATCATTCTCCTTATACATCCTGGTATTATATCAATTTTGGCAGTATTTTAGATTATATATATCCTTCCTTTTACAAGAGATTCAGTTTTTCAATTGATAGATTGGATGTGGATGTAGATGTTTAAAACCTTAGTTTGCTTTTTACATCAATCTAGAAATTTATTTTTTATAATGTCTCCTTCCGCATTTTCGTAACACAAAGAAATTATTTTAGTATATACATCTGCGCGTGTTCTTTATACATAAGAGAACCGAGCTTTAATTATTTTTGTATTTATAGCGTGACAATTACGGTAGCTCCAAAGAGTTCGATGAAGTGCTTCATTGAAATCGAATAGCCGGATATCCATGCAAGCAATCGATACGTCTGAAAGTTTGTTTCCTAGACTTATTGCAATGCAATGAAAATGTCTGGAATATATAGACTTTCGAACTTTCGATTTGTCAACAATGATTAATTCAAAATAATCACTGAAAATCTAATCGTGCCGAAAATTAAAGCCGAGTTATGCGTAAAAATAATCTAAAATATCCGAGATATCGCCTGATCTAAGCGATATAATCCAAGAACATTATTCCAAACTAAGCTTTACATATAGCTCAACCGTCTCATTATCTGTCTTTACCAACCGGAGGAAGCTGGTTTTACATAGGCTTTTCAATGCTCTTGGCAAAAATGTTTTGCGATCAAACGTTCAGGTATCAATTCTTCGATCGTTCGCTTTCAAAACAAAAAAGAATAGTACGCGAACTTGGCACAAGCAAATGTCAAGCCAGTACCTATATATATATACACACTCGAAGGTTGAAAGCACTCGAGCAAATCGCCTCTTCGCAGAGCACCTATTCAGATCATACCGCACAGGGATGTTTCCGACAGTCGTGAAACATTTAATATCTTATGCACATAACGGCATACAATCCGGTGCACCTACACAAGTGACATACCTATATATATATACAACGAAACCGAAAGAGAATGTGTATACTTACAAGGTGTTTACGCTCGTGGTAATCGTGACAGCGTGTAGTAACGATTGTGCGACCACGCGATTACATTTCGTTGTCGATTTATTTATCGCGCGACGACGCAGAGTCTTATTTGGCTTGGAGCCACGAGCTCGCGATAAAAGCCCTGCGCAGCCCACGGTAATCGGGTACTTAATGGCTGGGTCAATTTGCACCCGGAAAAACGTTTATCGAGTTTTCGCTGCAGGGTAGATTGGAAAATTCTCGGAGAGATTTCTCGATTTCATCCACGACGAGGGGTTCGACCCTCAGCAAATCCCATGCTTTGTATTATGCGAACGTTTCTTGAGATATACTGCGAATCGTTGGAGTTTCGCGTAAAGGGATTCCTTTGACGATTAATTGATTGCGAAGAATCTGGAATGTTTCGGAGTTATACGATCCATTGCACTTGGGAGTTCGCGACGTTCCGCTCACGCATTTCGGGTTGATTAAAGTCTTGATTCGATCCTTCTGTCTAATTAAAAGTCTTACGCTGCAGTAAATAGCAATTAATTACTTATCGAAATTTTACTCGTTCTCGCAAAGACGAAACGTTGTTTGTGTCAAAATAGACGAACATACTAAGAATTTGAATAATTTTTGTGATGTGACGTTGCTCCTTAACTTGCACAAAGTTTCTTTTACAAGCTTAAAAAAACCGTTTTAAAAAAACTTTTAGAGGTACGCATTAAAGAAACTATCTTGTATGTTATACTTCGTGAAAGAAACTTTTACAAAATCACTTGATCTATAAATCTTCTAAAACTTTCATCAGCTGTCTCATAATATTCCCAAGAATGATGTAAACCGTGATCTCGCATCTTCCGTCTACAAAAATTAATTAATCACAAACAATGAAACATTCAATATCTCAACATTGTCCACCAGCAATCGACCAAAGTACAATTCAATAACATTATCGGACGTTCTCGGTACGAGAAAAGCAGCAATGACGCAATCGCTCTTCTCGGGAATCGCGATGCGTACCCCTGCGCATTATTATACATTTTCCTTTCCTTCGCAAGCGCCTGTTATGTATGCGCATATCTCCTTGCGAGACACGGGTTACTCAATCGAGACAATTATCATACAACACCGATATCACCTTCTTAAAGCCCTTCTACGACTTCGCGGGGACATCTTTGCATCGCTCTTCTTTTTTTACTTTCTTAACGCGTCGAGTTTCGCGGCTATAATACGCTATAGGCGACTGTCGACTGTACACGTATAAGGTTGATTGGAAAATATCTATAGTGTCGGTTTTCTTTCTTTTTTTTTTGACCTTGTGTTGTAGAAATACAGTGCAATGGAATATTTTTACATTACTTGCTTTACATTTTCAACTTTAAAATACTTTTCAGGCTTTTGTAGTAAAGGAAGGGGATGTAGGGACTTTTTATGTTTGTGATTGTTAGTTGGAGGTCTTTATGTTTTTCAAGTATAAATTAAAAAGTCAAGAGAAACTGAAAATGAAAAAAAAACACATGAAAAATGTGATTTATTGGGACTAGGATGAGCTACGAAATCCTATTCAGGATCGATTTAATTATATAAAAATCATATGACATTAGTTACGAAAAATTATGTCAGTGAAGTTTAGTAAATTTTATGAAGTTTCAACTGAAAACATCGTGTGCAGCTCAAATTATTGTAAACTTTTGTATTTTAAATTATATTATAATAATATAATTTAGTATCTAGAAAATTATTTACTTTTGTTAAGAATAAAGTATCTTATTCAAATGTTAGGCCAAATAAAAATAATTTTTTTGCAATTACTAATAAACTTTTTGTTACTTATTATGTACAAAAAAAAACTAATTTGAAAGGTTCCGATAGGAATACCAATATAAAAGTTTGCTCTTTCTTATTTACCGCTGCTATGAAAATTAAATTAAATAAAAATTTATAAAATGTATTAAGAGTACCAAAAGAAAATTAATGAAAGGATTGAAAGGCGGAAAGAAAATGAGAATTGAGCTAAAATTGATTCTATACAATGTATACTTTACATTAATTCGCGTACAACGGTGTCGATGTATAAATACGAAACGTATTTTCTATACTTTTGTTGGTTCGATATTGTTAAATCACCGATACGCTGCAAGAAAATGTCTATATTCCATTTATCCGTTTCCAAATATTGCTGATTAAATTATTTGATTGATTGTTTACATTTGCAGAAAAACAAATTCCATGCTTACTTCCATGTTTACTTTGAATCTCAAATATTCCTTACTGGATTCCCATTTTTTATTTTATAATTTATAATCAAGCCTTCTAGCGTAATTTTTCTCAGCTTAATAATGTTTCAGATTATTTTAGCCATGATTTAATGCATATCATATTTTAAACGACATAGACTACTACATATATTTAGCTAAAGTTTAAAACAGAATAAATTTCAAGTATTAAGAACTATCGTGTACTAATATTTTAATAGGTTTCTATCAAAAATATTGCAATATATTTTATAATTATAAGATCGATATAATCTTGAGTATAAAAGCAAAAGTGTATATATTTGAATCTACTGAAAGCAATAGTACGACTTTCAATAAAAAATTTTGGTGTTCCACTCGTAAAGTTACACTGTTACTACTATTTTTATGTAGCTCAATTTTTGAATTAAATAAATTCAGTTTTAAAGCTCTACTCGAATGTTTTAATACTTTGCTAGTAAATTTTAATTTAATCTTTGCAACCAACCTTATGCACATGTATATTATAGATCAATTCGCTCTTTAATATATACTATAAAATCAAACAAAAAGAAAAAAAAATATATATATATATACTATATGAGCACAAGGTAGGATTCGATTAAAAAATCTCATAAAGTTGGGTTCAATATCGCAGACTTTACGAGAACGGCGTAAAACAAAATATTTGATCTAAGATATATAAAAGCCTATGTCCCACTTTCATATTACGTCTCTATCACCTTTCAGACTTACTTAGTATTGTCCTTGATGGGATGTTTTATATAATTGAATTCTGCATCTAATGAGATTCGCTAATTGAAAACTTTATAAAGAGATAACTGAATTTTCAGAATTAATGAATATTCCTTTTTCTTGGACGCGATACGCTGTTATATAATTAAATGATAATGACGAAAAATTATTACTCAATTAATGGTATTCCACTAACTGTATTATAGCGTAAAGTATATTTAAAAACGGCAAAAACGAAATAAAATGCCATATATGATTCGGCAAAAGAAGTTTAATTAAGGAAAATGTGAACTGACATAAGTGCAATAATTCATTAGACAAAATTAAGTGCAATAAAGACATTACGAAATAAATATACAACAAAATCCCTCCTTTTATAGATAATAATCAATCATCCTCTTCATTCACTTTTAATGTTAATGGATTTGATATTACGTAGACGTTATTAATTATCTTATCATAAGAGAGAAAGCGGTAAATACAGCTACCGAAAGCGTCTTTTCTATAGAAATAATTAAAAGTCGAATAGACTTTGACAATCTTGATAAATTCTCTCGGTTAGGAAAAGAAAATACAATTCTAGAAAGTACATTTAACAAGAAAGAATGTTTCATTGTAACCAAAAACTACGTGAAATGCAGGTCACAAATTCATACTTTTAGAGCGAAATAAAAAAAAAACACCCAGGAGACACTGCCGGTGTGAAACTAAAGATTTATAAAACTTTTAACGATCCGAACAACGGATTTTTACAACTCTGAACATTGTTTAACTTTATTTCTTTCAATTTTAGCGCAGCGTTCCAATACTTTATCGGTTCAAGTATTGCCCTGTGGTAAAAGTTTCATTCGTCCTCCGTGACGTGTAATTTTCTTGTGACGCTTCACTCGAGGTGTTCTTTTTCCCACTTGACGTTGAAGCGAGATATAACATATGATCTCCGAGACGTGAATTTATTTCATGTTCACATAATCCAATAGGTATCTTTCGCTGGAAAAATATTGATCGAGCTTGCGGTTTCAGTCAAGAGGTTGCAAAATCTTAGCAATAACAATATAAAAATCAATCTTTTGGTATAAAAGATATGATAGGGTCGTAAAGATTCCTTACCAATTTTTGCATTTAACAAAATGTATAAAGATGGAGATTAATTTTTGGAACAAACTCTCTGTCAACACCTCGGTGTGATTATCACATATGGATGGAACTTTATGTGAAATTGGAACTACGTCCTACTCTCTAAATTCGAAAATGTGAAAATTTCACTTATTTGGCATGTGAACATATATTTCACGTATAATTGAATAAATTTTCCCTTGTTTCACATGTGAAATATTTATTCACTTATTCATATGTAAATTTTCAGTAATTCGTATGTCAACCGTATTTCCACTAATAAATTTTCACTGTTTTATGTGTTGGTATAGATACGCGATCATTGCCTCGCATTGTGTGCCCGTGTAGGAATGGACAGGAAGACATTCGATTACGTTACACATGTAATCACAAACAATATATAAAATTCATATTTTTTTTTGCTTAAAATAAAATAATGTTATTCATAATCCTAATTAATTTTTTTATCAATTTAGTCGTGAAAATTAAGTAAGAACTGTATTTTCATGATAAAATAGGAACAAAAACTATACTACGATTTAAAATCACAAATGAATCTAAATATTATATTCACATATTTATAAGAATTATTTACTTATTTTGATGTAATATATAACACTATGATAGATTTTACGGCACTCGGTATTAGAGCGAGAAATTACGTCTATCAAATTAATTAATTTTTCACTTATATAAATAGTGAATTTTTGTTGATTACTAGTGTGAAATATCCTTTTATATTATAAAGTGCATTTCTATATATTGTAAGAGAATTTGTTTCTCATTTTTCTTATAAATGTATTATTGAGGAATTATGACATTTTCAATAATTGAATATGTGTTTTCGATAAGTGTTTTTTCGCTGTTTTAAATTTAGATCGTAATCTTTACATAATTACCGAGGCTCTGACAAAGACTTTTCCTCAAAAGTTAGCGGGTTAGAAGGTTTAATAAAAAATGAGAGAATATCATAAAATTAAAGGATATTGTACTTTAGAGTACTTGGAGTTAACCAGAATATTATTCATTATTTTTACCAATCAATTTTTGAAGATACGATTACACCAGCGATCGAGCTTTTTACTATATATAACTCTCATATACAAAATTCTGACTGTTCGCGATGTAACCGAAATACATATCTATCTGCATGTGCGAGCTATGATCGATGTTTAATTATCCGTTCTCATATCATAAATCTATGTTGTAGCATGAAAATAAAAAACAAAAATATCGATGTCGTTGATACACGGGACTATATATCCAGCAGTGCTAAAACTACACCAAGTAATACACAACGAGTCCGCTAAAAATGGCCCACGATAAAATTTCATCGAGTCTCATCGAAATCCAACACACACCTCGACTGCCCCCGTTGGCATTTCCCTGAGATCCAATGAAAACCAAATATTGGGCCATTTCGAGCTTGACCGGAGCCGAGCCAGTCGGACAAGCAACAAAACAAAAAAAATACAAAAAAAAAACGAACCAGAGCTCTCGATGAAAGCTGGTATATTGGTCTTCTTCCAGATCACTGGCGATAGGCGGCAAGGAGGTAGAGGCGATCGAGCGCGCCCGGGACGGGACAGCTTGCGCCTACAGCGCCTACCACAGTACCGCAGAGGTGTGCGCGAGCCAGCGGGGCCAACGCGAGGAGCTGCCAATCGCGATGCGGGTGCTGGGCTCCGGCAATCTCACCACCTGCCTGCAGATCAAGTATTACAGGTCTGACGACCAGAGCCACTGCGAGTGGGGCTCGAGGCTCCACTGCATTGAGCTTGACTGCACCAGCGTCGAGGGCAGACTGGTGATGGTGGACAGGGAGACTTACCGGAAGCTCGGCATCGCATCCTGATCACTGTAGACGCTGCGGCTTTGCTCGCGATACTTTGTCGATGAGTGCGTGCGTTTTGCTCCTCGTGCACCGGCCCCCACATTCCCACCGCCCTCGATTATCTCTCCTGGACTATCACGCGCCGGCTACCCTTTTTCTGTGCTGTATAACGTTCACGTGAGAGAGTGTGATCCGATCACTTTTTGCGGATTTTTGTTATTCCTTTCGGTTCACGGTGCGCGTTTTTTATGTACAACGTTCGATACACCGTCTGCGTGAATTTGTATACGTGCGACGATGGGGAGATTGCGAAAGTGTCTACTTTACCGACGGTCGATCGTTTTCAGGGAATGACGTTTATGCGTATATATTAGTTTATGGGACTATCAATTTCGAGAGGCGCACTTTATCCCGATACTTTCGAGTTGTTTTTGTGGTACTATTGAAAATATAATTTGTTGTTGACGTACTCTTTTATCGGTTAGAGCTCTATATGGTGCTTGTTGGTCACGTTTAAGTTTCTTATTCTAGACTCATAAGCTTTTAAAATATATAAATTTGATAAATCTAATTTCATCATTCACAGTTAGAGGTATTTCTCAAACTATATTGGTGCTTGGATCGATTAACACATACAGAATTTTGCAAATATTCGTTATTGTTGAAGACAATAATTAATAAGAATAACCATTCTCTTCGTCTGAGTCTGCAAAGTAACACTTTCGCATTTCCTATAGTTATTCGATGCACGGCAAAATTAATAAACTTTTCCACAAAAAAGCCAGAACCATTGTCGGAAATCAAATACATTTGTAATAATTTGAAAATACCTTTAAATTTCAACTTCATACTTTATACATTTTTACTTTCGATTAAGAACTAAATATTCATAAAAATTTTGTTATTTATAGCAGTTATTATAGCACTGTTACGACAACATTTGGTTGCTGACAATGATCTCATGACCTTTTTTTGATAAGCGATAGAAATAGAACTATTGTAACTTCACTCGAGAACATTTTTTATTTTTGCGAGTTTAATACGTAGGACAAACCTCGTTAATGCCAAACATTTGAAGTGAAATTAAACTCACATTTATAAAAATGTTGGCTCTGAAAACATATAGGTATATTATACTATTTCGAATTTAATAAATATTCGCACATTAAATCGAATAAAATTTTGGCTACGTTTTCTATGGTTATATTTTCTTGTAATGGAACAAAAAAAAATCAACACATTAACCGATTATCAATTCGTTCATCATATTATATAATGATGAATGAAAACATGCATTATCTCTACTTATACACTGATACTAATTAGTATAACAAAAAATCTAGGGTTATCTTCGAAGCTAAGAAAGCGCCTTTACTACATATTTATATGACTTTTAAATAAACTCTATTCAATAGATAACACATTTTTGTCCACTATTAAAATAAATCTATTTATTTATTAACAAATTTCTGTTATGTTAAGTAAATGTATGAATCTTTTGATAATGCGGAACTTAGGTTCCATAATCTTTTATCTGATTGTTCTACAATATCGAATACTTCACAGGTTTTCTGCTTTATATTTACGCCATAAAATAGTAAGAAAAGGCATAGAAAGTAACTATCAAACGCAACAGCAAATCTTTTAGTTTGCTGTAATAGAAAGTGGAACAATAAAGTTAATTTTTATCTGCGTGAAAATTAATAAGCAGCAAATCGGCCGTTGTCTCAATTTTTTCTCATAGTATTATTAGCGTACTGTTTACTAAACAAAAACTATTGAAAAAAACTGGTGCTATGATACACCTCCGAAACTTATATTATATAATTATAAAAATAAATTCTTTGATTGTTCGATTAAAATAAATTTTGAAAATAATAGAGAAATCTTTCATACTAGATTTCGCCGTTAGGAAAAAAAAACCATAGCCAATTTCTGAAATTCTTTATAAATCAAATCTGTATCTCAAGTAGAGAAATATATATCATTTTCAAAATTATCTAATGTATAAGCGATGCCAGCGTAAACCTCAGAAAAAATACTCGCTACTTTTATTGTGCTACTCGAGAGCATTAATTATTTAACAATATTTTTTTTATGCTTTTTATACATATGTTTTATATGAAAGAATTCATGATAACATCAGTTTTTATTTATCTGTTGATCTCACTACAGCGCACTTTTACAGTGTTAATAAAAAAAATTTCCAAAAGAAATTCTGAGAATGTACATACAATAAGATATCTTTATTTTGTTATTTGAAAGTTCATAATTGCTAGGGAGCAAATGATCTATTTTGTATTAAACTCCCACTGTTTAAATAAAAATCTATGTAAAAGCCTCTAACATTTAATTATTTTATTCTCGATGTTCCGAAATAATTTACAATAACCTTATCCTGTATGTGTAGTATACATATTATATATCATCATAATAATATTAATATTTCATGTTGTTTTTTAGGTTTTTTAATCACAAAGAGGTTGAGAACTTCACATTATTGTACAGCGTTAATTATGAATAGCGTGATTGTAAATAAATAGTCGTTTAAGTTTTTTCAAAATTTATATTACAATAAGTAATTTAAATAAATAGCTTTCTGTTGTAACGATCATTCACTACAATAAAAAGTCTACAATGTACGAATAAAATAAATATTTGAAGCTTATATAGATACAAAAGAATGCAATAACGTACAAAATGTTTAAGCTAGTTTCGAAATACTTTATTTTAATATATAAAAATACTATTTTTATTATACAACGCGCTGTGTATCATACCTTGACAGAAGGCTGATAATTAAGTAATCTCTCAGCGATATTTCTGGTTCTCGAGTCATCCAGCAGCCTTTCGATCCTAGACCTCATAATAGTCGCCAATTTCGTCGTCTCCTTCAAGTACATCGCTGAGTGATGCACCGCTATCGCATACAAAACTGGTGACTGATTCTCCCTTATGGTATTCCTCACCAGTGCCGTAATATACGCCTCTATAAGCGAGCTATCCTTTTCCAAAGGATACAAATACTCCTCGTAAGGAAGAATCAATTTGTCCTGAGTCAATCTAAAATACTGCAAGGTGCCCGCGTGCTCGGACCACAATAACTTTCTGTAGTGAACTTCAAAACGCTGTGCCACGAATACTAGCAGAGCTTGAGCGAAGCAATCCTGGCCGTACGAATTTGCGAGGAAATTCTCACACAGAGCAGTGAACAAATCGGTGAAGGAGTTCAAGCCTGGGACCTCACCTGACAGATCTAACCTCTTGGAATCCTTACGCACTGAAAATAAATAATGGCGAAATAAATAAGATAGAGTATTATTATAGGTGAATCAGCAGTTCAAAATTATGGATTTACCTAAGTCAGCAATGATCTTTTGAGGTAATTCGGATTCTGGTGGATGAATAAAAGCAGTTTCGCACAAGTACAGTAGCAACATTCTGCTAAAACGTAAATTGGGTGATAGATTCTGCGTAAGTTCTGGCATTATCAGTTCGAGCTTCAGTAAATTTAAAATATCGACAGTATTTGAGAGTCGCCAAGATTTCTCGTTCTTTACACGGGAGTAGCAGTCGATCAATGGTAAGTACAACCAGTCCTTGGGCATAGCTGCTTCAGACCAATTGCCCGTTGGACTGACGAATTTTTCATACAGTTTCACGGCTAAGCTGGGGTCATCCAAATTCTCGATACTTTTGTATTTTTCGCTGAGATCTAGTTTTTCTAGACCGCTCTCAAGATAGCGAAGATTTATTCTCTCGGAGTCGAGACTAAATACCAGAATATCTCTCACGTTCATTGGACAGTCTGCCGGTAGAGCGGAAATAAGCTTTATGGCTATTTTCCATATCGTATTGTTGACCTTCAATTATATATAATATATATTAAATCAATGCAATGAATACTTTTTATTGAAGGCCTAAAATAAAATGTTACCTCAGGCTTCAGACTAGCCTTTAGTTGATTTGCAGCTTGAATTATTGTTACTAAAAATGAGTACTCTATTCGAGTATACCACGACCTCTCTAACGACCAATCACTGTTCTTTAATCTTTGCAGGTAGTTTTGTACATTCACATTGTTTAAAATCTGTTCAATTTCATTAGTGTAGGAATACTTTAAAAACAGCTCCAGTACAGTTTTCAGGAAAATTATTTTTGAGTGCTGAGACATAATCGGTTGCAATTTCCCTTCGAACGTCATAACACCAAGATTAGGAAGAGATGACGGATCCCTATCTGCTGCGGTTTCAAGATCACTTATTAAATTAGATGCTGAACTAAAACCATAAAATATTATAGATTAATGTAACTTTCGGTGAAAATTATCTAAAGCATCTATTTATTAGTACAAAATTTAAAAAACAAACATTCTTTTGTTTTGTAAATAAAAGACATAATTATAAATACCTTAATTGCGCGAACACTTTCGAATTACTTATCCAGGCTTTTTGGAACGAAGAAGTATCGCCAAGTGTATTTAAAGCTTCGGCAATCAATACCGTATGATTCCACTAAAAATATTATTTGTACTTTATAATTTCTTTCTTACACATACGATACCTTACGAATCAATGAGAAGAGAAATGCTACATTTGGTGTTGAGATCCTTGACAATTGCGTACTCCACTTCGCCAAGAGAACGGCAACGTGCTGCATCAAAGGCTCGTCGTACTTTGCAACGGCTATCAAAGCCGCCGCATAATCGCACGTCAAGGGAGATGCATCATCGAGATTCAGCGTGCTTTCCAATAATCTCAGTTGTGATATCAAGGTAAGCCTAGCCCCGACGATACTATCAACTTCGACTCCAAAATGCAAAAATAATCTCCACAATCGTAGACTCTCGATATGCAAGCGAACTTCTTGCCTACTGCGAATTAAAAAAAATAATAAAATCAATTTTGTCTATTGTTTATTTACATGAATAAAATAAAAAGTGCAAAATAAAAGATTGTAATTACTTGGCGTCGCTGCTAACGTAGGCCAGTAACGAATGTATGATTTGCAAATTCTTTAGTCTTTCGACAACCGGCCTTCCGGCATATATTATTAAAACTCTGCATAATCGAACTGCTGCTACTAAAGGACATCCAAATGGTTTGCTAGAATCGCGATTTTGCACTATAAAAAAGAAAATTCTTTTATTATGAGAAATAATAAAGTTTGCGACGCCTTAAGAAATATATGCATGCCTGGTTGATTCATAGAGAGTGGTATACACTTTTGAACAATGATATTTAGTAAATTTGGTGTGCAAGCCATGTTCAAAGCTGTTTCTCGACAATGTCGAGCGAGTCTCGTTAATATTTCCAAAGCTGCTGTCATACCAGCTGGTGGCGGTATCATATCGCTCAGTATAAATCTGAAATTGAAAATATAAAAATTCATAAATATATTATTAACTTAAAATATTTATAGCTCAAAGATTAAATATGAATAACTGAGATAATTAAGAAATGGTCGGGATTCGAATTTAACATCTTATTACCGTATTCGTAAAATGATATCTGAACGTATAGCAGCAGCTACAGTATCCAGTTGCGCTAACTCGTGATCTTTCAAACTTTGAACATCGTCGACATCCTTCATCGAAGGTTTCAGAATTGGTTCATCGAAATCTTCGATACCGAATATTTTATCCAGGCATATTTCATCGGTCTCACTGAATAAAAATGCTCTCAGAGCTTGAAGGGCTGCAGTGACTACAGGTAAGGCTGTATCGTCCAACGAAAATCTCAGGAGCAGTAGCATGTTTTTCTAAATTTTCATATAAAATAATATAATAAAATACTAAAAGATTAAAAGGAGATTGCAAATGTTATGAATGAACACTATTGCAAAATAGGAACCGAGTTGAGTAGTAAAATAATAAAACCAAAAAATAAAGCGTTAAAAATGCCAAAAACAAACACAAATACAATCTTTTTAAAACCTACAAATAGAAACGAAATACTAAAAATAATTAACAATATGAAAAATAAAAATGGAGGAATTGATAAGATTAGTGCTAAAACACTCAAAGTTATAGCAAACTGCATTAGTGAAACTCTAGCAAAAATTTTCAATAATTGCATAGAAAAATCTATTTGGCCTGACGCACTAAGATTAGCAGAAGTAGTGTCTATATATAAATCTGATAATAAAAAAGATATAGCAAATTATAGATCAATATCGCTAATATCTAACATCGTGAAAATTTTTGAAAAAATTATAAATGATCGAATACTTTTTATTTTATTTTTTTACATATATATATATAATACTTTTTTATATACGAGATTTTATTAACAAAAACAAAATTTTAAACAATAAAAAATTTGGCTTTACAAAAAACAAAGGCACAAAAGATGCGTTAAGTTATATTACGACACAAATATATGAGAATCTAGATAAAAGTATACCAATTGCGATAACTTTCTTAGATTTAGCTAAAGCTTTCGATACAGTTGATCATGAGCTACTTCTGGACAAACTAAATATATATGGAATAAGAGGTAAAGCTTATGACCTAATTAAATGCTATTTATGTTACAGAAAACAAAAAGTAAAACTAGGACAAAATGAAAGTGAATTCAAAGGTATAAATGTTGGTGTTCCACAAGGAACGATTCTAGGTCCACTACTTTTTATTCTATATATAAATGATCTCTTGTATATTATGCCTGATAACCAATTATATCCTATGCGGATGATACAGCTATTGTATCATCAGGAAAAATATGGAATGAAGTAGAAATAATGATGAATGAATATATAAATGAGGTCTCAATATGGTTAGCACTTAACAAATTAACGTTAAATATAAACAAATCTAGTGGAACGTGGAGCTTCTAAAAATAACTTATCACTTCTCCAAAAGGTTCAAAATAAAGTATTACAAATAATATCCAAAAATAAATTTGAACAAAAAATTCTGTTGAATCTTAAGCAACTCTTTGCATTTCAAAGTATTAAAAAAGAATATAAGATCCTTAAAGTTATTTATGTTAAGTCAAGTAGTAAAACTAGAAACAAAGCAATACAATTGCCAAAAATGTATAAAACTGTAAGTGGAAAAAACTGTATAATTAAAGCGATAAAGTTCTTTAATAGATTGCCAAACGAGCTTAAAACTTTAGATATAGAAAAAAAATTGTCTTGTAATAAACTAATAGAGTGGATTAGAAAAAACGGTTGATAGGAATGAAAATTGAAATAGTATAAATATTTAATTAAAATGCCATTTTTGGCTGATAATTAAATTAATTATTGAATAAAAATATAAATAATAATATAAATTGAAAATATATATGAAATGTTATGACAAAATTGTCTTCTCGTTCTAAGATTTAGATTTTAAGTAGGTTTAGGTCTGTAAGTGTTTTGCACTATCTCTGTTTTGTTTAAACAGAGAAAGTCGTAAATCACTTACCAAAGATTAGCTTTTTAGTTTTTTTTTAGTTTTTAAGTATTTTTGTATGCCGGACCAGCGAACAGGAATTTGTTTTTCTCTGCTGGATTACCTTTTCCAATGTAATGTACTTACTCTGGTTAAATAAATAAATAAAAATAAATAAAATAAATAAAAAATATAAAAAAATATCGTACATCTCACATTTTATGAAAGTAAATGCAATGTCCATCAGCTTAAATCTAAAAGTAAATGAAACTATGTATATATCTTAAAGCACAATAATAGAATTATAAATTCAAAAAGACTAGTATTAGTATGCAAATGCTTTTTACAAAACAATATTCTTTTTAAACAGTTATCTATTTGAATTGCAATAATTAGAAATAGTAAATAGTTGTTCAAATTCATTACCTGATTAAGAGTCGTTAATAATGCCGGTTGCAAAGCTCGATCGTACCATCCTAAGTGTGTCTTCTCCATGATATTGGCAAGAATCACCAGAGCCGTGCAACGCTGTTGCTGAGCTGCTGATCTGCTAAGTTGAAGTAGCTCTTGAAGCGAGTAACCAGGTCTGTCAGGCTCTTCACCATGATGATGAAGGCCTTTGTCCACGGTAATATTTTTATCATTGAAGGGTAGTAGAGTTCCTGTTGAAATGATTGTTGTTAGAAAGTGAGTAAGTTACTGTATCAATCGGAAAACATAAATACTTCAAATGTAAAAGCTCATTTAAAAAACTGCTTATTTTACCATTAAAATCAAAACGCGCGTTGTATGGCTCCTCAGGTGGTTTATCATTATCCTTATCGAGAGGTAGATCTTCCATCCATTTTACTTTTACAGGTTCTGGATCATCCATATGCACCCAACCTTTTTGGGCTGCTGTATTTACAATTTCAACTACAGGTTCTGGTAGTTCTTCAGCATCATCTCCAACATCCTCTTCCATTTTGCAAGATGTTGTGTCTGATTTGACTTTATTTAAATCTTCAGATACATTTTTTTTATCTACTTCCATTTTATTATCTATACAATCTTTAAACACATTACTCGATGTTGTAACATTATCATCTACTTCCATTTGATTACAAGTAGATGGGACATTTGGTTTGCAAATATTAAGTATTTTACTTTTGGATTTATTTTTTTCATCTTTCATTGATTTGATAAAAGCTATCATACTTGGATCAAGCATAGCTTCCAGATTTTGTTTTTCGGTCATAATTTCATCTTTACTCATTTCTTTTAACTTTTCTACATTTTCCTTATGTATTTCTGCAGCCCATGGACCACTAACAATAAGACTACTGCTTGGAGTAAATGAATTTTCATTTTTTCCAGTCCTAACTGACATTGTTGAACTTTTTGAATGCTGCTTAGAAATAGCTCGCATAAAAAGACTGTCTGTAGATTCTACATCTTGCAACTGCAACAAAAATTTGAATTAATTAAGTTATCTTACATAAGATTTCATTTTGTTTTTAATCAGTCACTAATATTTTTATTATTTCTAAGATTTACCGTTTCTGAAGAAGTAAAAACAGTAGGAAATCCAGCTTGCCTACTATTCTCTATTTTTGGCTCAATAATAGGGCTGAAATTTTTTAAATCTAATTTTCGTTCAACAATATTTCCTAAAATAATGTTGGCTGATAATTCAGTAAAATTATTAATAGGATCAATTTTCTTTTCATCAATTTGTTGTGATTCATCAAGTTTTTCTAAAAAATATAGAAAAAAGTATCATCAAAATCAATTTTAAAGACTAAAATGATTGTTAATTTATTACTGAATTACCTGGGTCTACATTTGTAACATTTCCACAACCCTGACTAGTTGATATTCTTTTCTGTACATCACGAATGCTTCTATCTTTAGCAAATTTTGATTGTTTCTTGACTGGGGTAACTTCTTTTGCTTTCTGTGAGCGTAAGTTTATTACCTTAGCACAAGGAGTTAGTTTCTTTGCATTAAATTCTTCTTGCATTTGCAGTAACTCTTCTTCACCATCTCCTGGCTTTGGGCGTTTTATCGGTATGAAATTATCTGCCATTTTTAATTTCAACTATGAAACATTTCACTAATACCTACTATATTTTTAAATAAAATTTAAGAAATAATCTCTTTATCACAATAAAAGTTACTTAAAACGTAACTTGAATTTTAAAGATGTATTTCAATCTAAATAAATTGCAATCTTTGCACTGCAAAACTTTATTATTTTAAGCTTTAACAATTGTTAGCTTAAATTATGTAAAACAAATGAGAAATCATTAAATCTTATTTTAATAAAGATTGATTGATGTAAAACGGAGAAAGTATATGAACGTCTCAATGTTTACAACGATCATGTGCTACCTAACCTAACATTTGCGCGCGGCATCGCCATCTTTCTTTAAATACTCGTAATCTGTATATATGTGTATACTGTCCATGGTTGCATTTGTATATATCGTTATGTAACAAGAAATAGGAAATAAGCAATTGTAATTTCTTAAATACTTGAAATACGTGACTTTCAATATCAGTCACACTCGTGTAGTGCAACTTTGTGCAATGCGGATTGAAAAACTATAAATATACCCTACATCTATATTAGATTATAATTGAACTACACCAGTATCTCGAGCCCGTAAACAGTCACGTCCGGTCTTCTACACTATTGATAATAAAAAAGAAAAGTCACAAGTGCCAAGTACGCCTACGCGCACGCACTCGACTCGCGGACCCCCCCAAGTAAGTCTCGCGAGTTAGTCGATGAGTTGCCGTCTTCTGCTCCGCACACTCAGCAAGTCACTGCTGGATCGCTCGTCAGTCAGCGGCATAACAATCAGAACAGCAAAAAAAATGTCGAACGAAGGAGCTGAAGAGCCAACGAACATAAAAAAACCTATCGATAAGAAGGAGCTGAGGAGCCGACTCACTCCACTCCAGTGGCACGTAACCCAAGAGAAGGGCACCGAGAGACCCTATACTGGCTGCTACAACAAGTTCTACGAAAGCGGAGTTTACACATGCATCGTGTGCGAGCAGGAGCTATTCAAATCGGACAATAAGTACGACAGTGGCTGCGGCTGGCCGGCCTTCAACGAAGTCCTGGATCAGGGTCGCGTCAAGTTGACCAAGGACGCGACTTTAAATATGGTGAGAACCGAGGTAACTTGCTCTAATTGTGGAGCTCATCTCGGTCACGTGTTCAACGATGGACCTAAGCCAAAACGAAAAAGGTTCTGCATCAATTCTGCATCCATCAATTTCCATGCTGCTGATGTAAAGAAGGATTGAGGAGTCTTGCTTGACAAAGCTGGAGATAATCAAGGTGTGATCGCTTAAATCATTCTGCTTTATAAGTACACAAGTGTCATAAATTTTACCTGCTGTGGAAGAAGTGATGCTTATTATGTTGATACACTTCTGTTCAAATTGTAAAAGCTGTAAATAAGATTTATAAAAAAATATACAGAAAATGAAAAAAGAATGCGCTATTAATAAGAATATTAAGTTTATTCAAACACTTCAGTCGTTACTTGTAGATGCTTGTAATAACATTGATAAATTACAATATTTCTTTTCTGTAAACATAAATATTTATAATTCCATAATTTATATATTTATCATTAAACATCAATAGTTTCAATTAGAGATATACAACATCACAGACTTTTTTTTGAGAATCACACAAAATAGGTATGGTAATTCTGATTCAGATCATTTGATGTCCTTGGCAGTATAGGAACAAATCTTACTGGAAGACTCAAAATTATAATATTCGAGTCATTAAAATATCATGAATCGTTTACTTGTGTAAGAACTCAAGTTTATTAAAGTAAAATTTGTATAAATATAAAATAATTGATTGTGAGAATTGAAAGAAACTATATATATATAAAAAAATAAATAATGTATATTTTCCGCTGCAAAGAAATTAAATAAAAATGAAAACAAATAAAACTTACTTTTTTCTTTCAATCATGAAACCTACCATTCACTTTTGGCAACTCACTGAGTATTCATAAGTACGGATTATTTACTTACTTTCGTAAATTGAGTAAGTACAAAAAAATAACAGTCGGTATCTTAAGTCGTCAAAAAATAAACGAATCATTTACAATGAGTCATTCGAAAATCACCACAAATATATGTAGGTATATCAAATAAATACATCACACGTATGTATCATTTTGAGATTCTAAAGTTCAACAGGTCCTATTTTGGAAGGAACATCCGCTGGAGACATCGGAGTACCATGAACTTCGAGATCAAAGTCAAACGCTGACAAAGAATTTCTCATCACCCGATTCCAGCGATCTGCCTGGTCTTGCTCCGATTCGCGTCTTTCCATGTGATCGATTTCGTCAACCGGTAATTTGCAGGCCCGCTGCGCCTCGTGCTGTATAATTATTTCGTTTGTAATGTATGCCTCTCTTCGTATTTGGTCCCTGAGACTGGGGCTCATATCGGGAATGCACCATCGAACAATGATTATAACTACCGCTACAATATTCTAAAAATAAAAAATATAACTCAATATATGTAAATAAAGATATTTTTTAAATAATATTATGCTCTAAATTTTTCGGGATAAAAATATGCTGGAATTCGATCTATGTAAAGTTCTAATGCCCGCACTGCAAAAAATTTATTTTAAAATATTTGTTGCGTATTTTATACGTACCTCGAAAACAACGACGAAAGCTAAACGTGCCGCAAGGATATGCCAAAATAAATCCGTGTATTGATATTTACGGAGTGAATCCGGCGGTTCTCTGTAATCGGGATATCTGCATATCGTTACATCTGCATAATTTTGTGGATCGTCGCTCGTATTAAATTTAGATAATGAATTTGTCAGAAATCCTTTAAGACTGCGATCCTCCGAAATGACGATGCGATAAACAAGTCGAGGAATGAAGTTTGAAGTAAAGGCAATGATAAAAGCCTGTAAATATAAATCGGAACTTAAAAAATTAGAAGAAATAACTCGTATAGTAAGAGAGTATTGGTATTTTACATTGGTGATAACAGAGAGTTTTGATACAGAATCCAAAATTCGATACCAGATGCCTATATCCCGAACCCTCTGACTAACCGGACGACGATACATGGTAAGCAGCTTTTTGGCATCTAAGCGCATTTCTAAGACATTATTAACTAGTGCGAAAAACGGCGCCAATGGAAATGCGGCAACGAAAATAGTCACAAAGCCATATTGTAGCACTGCAAAAAATTGCGAAATGTATACCGGGACATTTAAAAAAACTAAATGTTTCAAATGAATGCATGAATGACCATATATTTACCCATTTCTAAGTATTCAGGAAATAAGCTTCTAGGACCCCATTGAACGAGCTTGTAATCACGAACCCACTGTAGATGCATTCTTGATAAGTTCTTCTGCGAGGATTTCTGCAATCCCACGTGAACCCTAATGGTATTCAACCACTTATAAAATAAAGGAAACAACATTTCTAAAATAGAATTCATAGCCTGCTTTCCTATCATGATTATTCCGAGCTGTATGCAGAGCTCGAGCAAACAGCCACCCGGTCCGCATTCCTCTTGTCGCGAATTGAAGAAGCGATTGTAGTTGCCGGGATAGCCGATGAATTTCCCTTTGAAGAAGGCAATGTAAAATATCGAGGCGTAGTAGTTGACGAATTCGAGCAGATAAATTTTCAAGGTAAGACTGTCGTCGAATTCAGTCTGTGTTCGAGGAAGTTCTATCTGCGCGAGGAAAGAAATTGCATTCAATTAAGTATCGTTTATAAACAGCGACAATTTGAGGTTGATGATAATACCGTTAATTACCTCTGTCAAGTACTCGGCTAGCCAAACGTACATCCAATTAAAAACCACGATGCAGCACAAATTGATGACGGCAGCCGTGGCAGTTGTCAAGAGAATCGCGTAGCTCGTCACCATGGAATTCTTGGAGAAACCGTAAAGCGCTGTCAAAAGGGACATTCTGTACAAAACGACTCCTAGGACGGCAGCCATTGCCACCGCGATCTATAATTAGTTGAATTAGTCAATAGATTATAATGTATATGTATAACAGCCAGCTTAAGCGATCCTTGATTTGAAAATTTAAAGGCTGATTCAAAAATGCAAATCAAGAATTTGAAAATCAATATATGCAAGGTGGATCGCGCGAATCTCCTTGGCCAAGAGCGAGGACGTGAGTTATTATTATCGACGACTGAACTTGGTAATGAATTATTGAATGAAAATAAATTGGTATACAATGCAATCGCGTTGTATAAATATTTTATACCTTATTAAATTTAAATAATCTGATAATTATTGAAAATTTATTGAACAATTTGAGGCTCGAAGGGCAAATTAACAATATAACTAAATCAGGTGATATTATTATTGTAAAGTATTCGATTCTTGTAGTGCCTTTTAAATTACATTGCGTATTAATTACTATTCTAAAATACTTTTTGCCTATTTTATATATTAAGTTATATAATTTTATAATTAAAATAGTGTAAATTACGTTGTCTTACTATTTTAAAGAGGAGAAAAAAATAGTAATCAAAATTATGCTGTAATTACGTTGGAGCTGCAACATTAGAGAACTTACGAGAAGTAAGATGACTGAACAGCTAAAAATAGTAGCCGGTAGTCGGACCTTCCAAAATGGTACACTAGGTTCTACGGTGTTTGTTACAAAATTAACAGACTTTTTCTTAACGTGCGCTAGTCGAGCTAAGTACTTTGGTCTAGGATGCTCCTCGTGAATGTCTAGACTAGTCAGATCCCATCTATGCGTTATTTCTGCCGAATAACGTTTCCACAACTCCAAAAAAAGCGTTGCTGGTGAAAATCAAATTATTAATTAATGTTATGATAATGATTAAATTATCGTTATTTACATAATTTTTATGTATGGTATGATATAATACGTGTTTATCAGGATGTCTCTTTGAGTAATCTTAAAAATTAATCTTTACAATAAGTAAGATAGGCACGTTATAAGATACTTATATAGGCATTTAAAAACTTTAACAGTTTAAATATGGCAATTTGATTGGTCACAGGAACGCATAAAAGGAAATATACGGTGGCGCTATTTAACCTAACCCTACTGTGATGTAAAGTAGTTTCGAAAATAACAAGCGTAAATAGTCGCTGTTTGTACGTTATGAAAGTTCTTTGTAAATAGTTTCATTAAACTTTTTTCTACTGTGTATTAATCAAGTCAAGATGGATAATATGCAACAGGATAACAAATTGGACTGGAAAAGACCGGATCAAGTTATGAAACTACATAAGTTTAGACTTCGAAAATTTGCTCTACAAGCAAGGTTTAATGGAACAAGCATTGTTGAGTCAAAAAACACTAGTCCCGAGCCTGTACCAACAAATAACGTATCTAATCAAAGTACTCAAAGTTCAAGAAAGCGTAAGAATCCTTTCTTGAAGAAAGACAGCAAGAAAAAAGCAAAAGATTTACCTCCCCCTGACTTGGAAAATAGTGGGGATAGTACATTAGAATTATTAAGTTTGACATCAAATAGTTTTAAGCTTGAAAATGAAAGTAAGGTAAATTCTATATTAGAAGATAGTTTATATAAAGAAATAGAATCTTCTGCGACGCAAGATCAAATTGAAGAACCTAAAGGAACGAAGTATATTCCGATTAATTGGACTATAAAAACTAAGTTACGACTAATGTCTTTAAAGCCTTTTGCATGGAAAGGAAAGTTAAAAGCAAGTGAGGAAGCTTCTGGAACAACAGGATTTGTAAGATGTTTAGATATTGGGGAACAACAAACAACTTTAGATACTAGTCCTAATGCCAGATTTCATCAATGTTGTTTAGTTTGGCAACATCCTTCAATACCATGGATGCAACTGTTTCCACGATCTCAGGGTAAAATGCATTTAGCAAATAATAACGTTGTGCCTATGAATCAAGATATGAAGGATGCACTTTATAAGGACTGGTGCAGTAGTTTTCGGTCCTTATTTCATTTGTTACGAGTAGGACAGTGTCCATATTTTTATGTTTGTGGAAATAACTTTACGGTTCTTTATCGTGCTGCTGGAATTTGTGGAATATCGGAAGTTCAAGCGCTTCTAACACCTACTACAAGAGGATTACGTGAAGCATTAAAGAATGAAGAAATTCAATTTACAATGCCACTGAAACCTAAAGATAAACAACCAAAGTCAACTCTTGAAATTGACAACTATAATGATGATGATGAACATGGTGATAAGTGGTTAAAAAGTGTAGGAATTGAAGAGTCTGAAATTCGTAAAATTAGTTTTTCTCAGTCTAAAGTTCAAACAGGTCGAGAATGTGATGGAGATAATTTGCATGAATCTTTAATATTTGTAACTGGAGTAGAAGCACAAGCATTATTTAATTTTTTAATTAATTGTAAAACAATAATGACAACTTGCGGACCTTACTCTGGTGTACCTCCAACACTCATATCACCTGTTGCTTTTCATGGTGCCACATTAAAACCATTAAAAGTGAGAGAAAGTGTAGTTAATACTGGCTTAGAAAAGTTTCATTCATTGGAGTTAACTGGACCAATTTTACCTGATGTGATACCATCATTATGTTCCTTAATGACTGATCATCAATTGGAAAAATTTTCAGTGAGCTGTGCTCAACTGACAAACACAAATGCATTTACATTTGCAAAACATGGAACAGAGGCAATGGATGACAATAAAACAGAAAAATTACCACAAAATGTCTTTGGAATTGAAAATTTAACAGACTGTGGATTCAACAAAAGTGTACTTAGTCATTTTTGTAATCCTGATCCAAATCGAATTCAAAATTTTGAAAGTTTGACTTGTGTTGATAAATTATATTCTTGGACTTGATAAAGCTATTGCAAACAATCGTATTACTATATAAAAATGATTTCAGTGAAATACTTGTATAAAGTTGTTAACTATTCAATAATATTATTAATTTAATAATAGTTAGATTGTGTAATTTTTAATCTCAAAGTGATTTTTATTCACTAAGACATGGAATTTTCCAAATAGTTTTAAGAGTTTTACAGAACTGAATGACTAGTGCAAATGGCAAAATTATTAGGCTGTGGAATTAATAAACTTAGCTTATTTTTGAACAATAAAGTTGCTCAACTGTATTTTTTATAACTGATTTTTTATATCAATAAAATTTAAATCGACGACTAGCGTCAGCTAAGGACATAAAATATTGAATAATGTAAAATATTCAATATCATACTAGAAGTATGAAAATCAGTTTTTTAAACAAACATAACTAATGACAACTGACGTTTTGACTATGAATGAACTTACCCCATAAGGACATGAAAACTGCAAAGAATACAGTTGAAGGATTATCGAACAAATAAGTGACCTTAGAATGAAAGCACGTATCTCTCAGGTTCCAGGTACCGCAGAAGTGATCACAAAGTGCACACATAGTATAATTTGATATGCACACATCATTACTAGGCTCGTTGGAATATAAAGTGAAACAACTGTAAGCGAAGCACAGAAGTCCAACGACACTAGCTGGCAGTAGCATGTGTGTATAAAATCCTAGCCATGCAAAATATAATCCGATTTTGACTCCAAAGTACTCCTTTATGTAATCCAGTGGTTGATAGTGCAAGCACTTTTTCACACTTGCCCATTCTGTATATAAAAGGTAACGCATAGAGTCTGGAGTCTTTAAAGTGCCCTAAAACAAATGAAATACTGATCATGTAAATAATCTCAATTTTTAAATAAATGATATATGAATAAATTTAGATTTACAAAAAATATACGATATTGTTATTTTTAATAGTTTTCTGCCTTGACTTATTTCAAATGAAACTTACTAAGTACATACATGTAAATATACTGGAGATACATATATATCATATATTTCCACTGTACCTAATTTAAAAAATTTAAGTAAACTTAAATATTGATATATGAAATTAATTTTATGTCGTTATGTTTACAGTTTTTATTTGTTAAGAAAGATTTGTATTGTTTAATTAAATATGTAGGAGTAGCAATATTTACAATAATAAATTCTATAACGTTAGCGTCGCTTTTCTTGATTAAAATAAATCATTTATTTACTTTATTTTTTCTCTAATACCAGAGAATATCAAAGTGAGTATAGATATTATTTCGTTAAAGTATAGAAACATTACCGCGTTGATACACTAGCTATTTACCTATACCTATTCGCATAACGTTACCTTGTACATTTGAAAAGAATTGATAGTATCAGGTGTGAATATCTTGTTAGCATCTCAAAAAGTCACGACGATAATTGATATGCAAAGTATAAAAATTCTCAGCTTAAGCATGATTTGGTAAAAAGAAACGGAAGATATGAATAATGATGTTCGTAAGACTCACTTTTCGTAAAAAAATCAAGCGGTTAGTTTTAAAGCAAGTAAACGCGGGTGGATATCGTGCAGAAATTCATCGAGGCAATCTTTTTGTGCAGAAATCTTTTTGTCTTTTATTTACGTGATTTTAATAAAATTACAACAAATCGTACATGCATTTTTAATTCTTTGTTGAAAAAAGCTACGTTAACGTAAGTAAATTATTCAATCATAATGGAGCGACATTGATAAATGAAAGATAACTCTGTATAACATTAGTTAGCATTTTCGATGGTATATATAAAATTCATGAAAGATAAAAATGACTTTCAAAAAAGAAGCAGCAGAATAGATATTTCATAAATTACATTTTACAGTCTTGTTTATCAGTTTTACTTTTAACATTTACTGAAATATTTAAAAGCCTTATGTTTAACGTACTTGAAAAATAAGAGACAGTAAAATTTGACTTTACCGAAACTTCTACTGACGGCTTTGAAATGGGATGCCCCAATGAATCACCTTTATCTCAAACCTCGCCATAGTACTACGAATATAGTATCCAAATAAATACTTTTATGATACCCGTTCATAAAGGTCTAACGGAACTATTACGATAAAAACAACTACCTGAGTCCTGAACGTACCTTCGGATAATTCTGCGAAAGGGCACTTGCAAAATTCTCTTCACTAAGACTTCGAACGAACGGTGGTACCTATTATTGTAGGTGGGTTACGATCATTATGGACAGGTGACAAGTGACAGCTGGGATATGACTTAATGAGTCGGAATTTCGTCTCCGAAAGGTATATAAGGCGTAGAAAGGCGCGGAGCTGAAGTGCGGATTAGAATTGTTTGTGCAGGCATTTAATGTTTAAAGGGCGGAGATACAATATAAGCCCTCTTCTTTCAAATCTTTGGAATGCTTCAAATTTAAATGGTGGTCGCAGTAATGTATATAAATCTTCAAGGCCTTTAAATCTCGGATGAGAATTTAATGATGCATAAATTTTTGTTTTGGGGGCAAAAGAGGGAGTTTATACCTGGCAAACTTTTATTAGCAATTTTAAATTGACAAATAATATTTTCCCTCATACCTGCACCGAAAGTGC
Organism: Megastigmus dorsalis; assembly: GCA_900490025.1. Taxonomy (NCBI): domain Eukaryota; kingdom Metazoa; phylum Arthropoda; class Insecta; order Hymenoptera; family Megastigmidae; genus Megastigmus; species Megastigmus dorsalis. Next base: position 12,769 of record UELU01140644.1, on the reverse strand, counting down.
CACATTGCCTCCCGGCGCCCATGAAAGAAATGTGCATTTTCAGAGCTGGTACGAGGAAATATCTCGACTTTTGCTCGGGTGTCAATTGACACGAGTTTTGCGCTGTCCAAATTTTTTCCTCCCACATGGCGTAATTTACTATTACTCATTTTTATATAATATCAGGTAGAAATTTTCTTGATTGATACCAAAATTAGATCAATCTTATACATTGCGAGTTCATGAAAAATACGATATAAAATACTTACATCATGCAAAGGATAGGCAGCTGAATATGCTTTTTCAGTTATAAGCCTCTCTATGCCAAAGGCAAAATCATCTTCTTTATCTATAGTGAATCTCGTTCGGTCCAATATAAACTGTACAATTCTCGAACGAGTTGCTGGTGTAAAAAAGTCAGGACAATTTATATCGAATAAGTACTCTTTGTCCCGACTGTACACGGCCGTAAATTTATGCTTCATTGGTGGAAAGATAGCCGGATTGACATAGTATCGTCCCATAATTCTGCGGAAAAACGAATTCACCTCTTGCAAAAGTTGATTTTGTTTGGCTGGAGGTATCTTTAATCCTTGTACTTCTTTCATTGGCATTCTGAGCTTTAAAATTTCTGAATATCTCCGCAAAACTTCTTTTGGGGTGGAAATTTTAATGAAACATAAGCCATTAGGTTCATCACATTCGTATTCTAAGTGCAGTCCTTCTTTTTCTAAATTACTTTCAAAAATCTAGAAAAATTTATTAAGAATTTCATTTAAAAATATTTTATTTATATGGTTCAAAATTAGATGTTCAACTACCTTTCTCATTTGACCACATCTATATGTTGATGCTTCTTGATTGAATTCATCCCAAACAACAACAAAATCAATAGGTCGAATTCCATCTCGGAAGTATAAACTTGAGGCAGCATCATAATATGAAAACTGCAATAAAACATGATTTCAATTAATAATAATATATTTTAAAGCACTTAATTATTGATATTTAAAAATGTTATTACCAATCTACAGTTCCTGTTGAGTGATTTACCAAGATCATTGCAAGATCCATCAAGCATTGTTTCTTCAGTTTCATCTCTCCCTATCACATGATTACCATTTACAGGTATGTAATTTAATGAAATACTATCCTCATTTTCGTTGTGACATTCATCAATAGAGTTTTGACAAAAACTAGTTCTAGTTGAATAATAATCACTAGGTAACTGATTTGAGTTACTACTTTCAGACCCCTGTCTTCCGGAGTCATGTGTTTGGTCCACTTCATTCATTTTAAGTTTATTTAGAAAATCATTGATATCCCCGAACCCACCTGAAATGGAATATTAATAAAATTAATTAAAATTATTTTTAAATAATGATAAGAAAATATTTTAATTTTATATTTTTTAAGACTATAATAGTTTTGTTGAATAAGAAGTATGAAATAAATAAAAAGAATCAAAAGTAATAACTGTAAACTTCAACATCTGTTGTTTTTTTTCAGGCAACAATTACTTACTCTTGTATTGTTAATGTTATAACAAAACTGTATATTTTAAAACAATGAATAGAATGAAGTTTGCTTTTCATAAAGTAACTATGTGGAAGTGTTCACTGTTCAGTGCATATACATAAATAAAAAGGAAGTCTGATTAGCGTATCTCCATTAGATATGCAGAGTACACCAACATAGGATAATATTTATCTAAAAAATAATAAGTAACTAAAGGAAAACTTGTATTCTCACCCTCCATCAACAATGAAGAAAAGCATTTGACGTACGAAAATGCTTACGACGACGTGCCATGCTCCCGGAATCCTCCGCACGAAAATAGCGTTACAAACTTAGTAATATCCAAAAATAAAAAAAGAGACAGACCTCAGTCTGACTGCATGACAAAACAGTCGAGTTTTCTCCCTCTTTTCAGCCGTTTTTTCCCCTTTCCGATTCATGATCGCTCAACGGTAATGACGTTTTCGACTTTGATCTTTGGCTTGCTTTTTTATTGCCCTCGACACCAGTGTCCAACACTTTTAATCTTAGTACCAGGTTGACTCTTGAGTATTGACTATAGGCCGGTAAACATGTATCGATGTTCGATTCACCTAGTTTTCTGCAAATGGGCTTATAATAGATTATAAAGCACGTGCTCCGTTTTTTTCGCAGATCGAGTCCTGGGGAATTTCCATTTTAATCGAATATCAGCCATGTATATATATTGTATTCTAATAATAAATAGGGACAAAACAACAAGCATTTTATATAACGTTTTATCGCAGAATTATTTTGCAATGAGAGGAGAACGGGAACTTTGAGGTTATATTTTTGCGCAGAATCACGCAAAAAAATATAGGCAGGATATTTGGATGCAATCGATATATATATACTTATATCCTAGATAAGAAAAGACAAATTTAAATTTAAATACTAAAAATGATTTATTAATTTTTTTTTTGTTTTTGAACAATTTATGTATAATATCTATAATAGGTTTTTTTTCTGAGTAGAAATAGAAATATAAAAATTTAGAATGTACATTAAAAAAACTATTTGTTGACAAATTATATTTAAAAAATCAATTTTTAAATATAATAATTAATTTAAATATAAAATTCATTATAAAATGAAATTTTTACATTGATCAATATTCATCACGTATAAATATCTATGTATTTAATTTTGTAAACATACTTATAAATATTTATATACATTATTTATGTTTTAAATTCTAATTATGTAAAGTGCATTATTTTTTTTAAGTATTTTTCAAAGTTTTTCTGTAAAATAAATATGTATCTCACAATAAATTTTTAAGACTTCATACGGTATTATACAATTTATAAAAAAGCATTTAGAATAATCGAGTATCAAACTTTTCACTGAGACAATACAGTTAAAATTCCTTAGTTGAGTAACAATGCAGAGACTACTTGTCTAATAATCTATATCCTTTCATACAGGAATATTCTATACAGACTTTTAATACAAAATTTAAAAAATAAATTAATAATTCTCGTAAATGACTAATACATTTTGATACACTACTCAAGAAATGAATTTTTACTGTATATTTTTCAGTGTTCTTTAATTGTATATAAATTTTATGAGTTAATTATCCATTATCATTCCCTATCACTCACTTTACTAATTTGATAGTTTTGAAATTTGCATTCATATAATATCATTCGTATTAAAAACTTTTATTACTTCAATTTCATACAGTAGTCAATCATCATTCAAAGATGAATGTCTACCAAATTATTGGTCATTGCTTGTAGTATTCGGAAGAATTAAGGAGTCTATTTGCTATACTTCCTGCATCACTTGATTGAGTTCATCTTCCCCTGGACATAGCACCGAATCAATGTTGTACAAAGATGCATGTAGGGTTATCAAAAAACATGAAACACCTACAATTAAAAGAATTTGGAATAAATTAGTTTTTAATATTTTATTAATAATTTTTTTAAAACCAGTTATAAAGCAATTCTAAATTTTATTTGCTTGTCCTGTTTCTTAAAGAAAAAAAAAAATGAAATGTGAAAAAAAATAAAATAAAACATTTAGTTTCTTTTAAATGTGCTAAAGTATGTATAGAAGAAATAAAATTTGATCATTGCATACCTAGAACCCAAAAAAGTACAGCACCAGCTCCTATGAAGTAGAATAAGAGGAGCGAACAAATACCAATAAATGCATAAACATGAGCAAGACTTAACTTAGGATGTAAGGCCATTAACTCTTGTCTTGCATGCATTTGAGAAACTTTGTAACAGGTACCAAGTGCTACAGCAACAGTCAATAACAAAAGTGGAGAAGTAATGCTAGAAAAACAAATAAGTAATATAGTAGATTAATTGATAGTAAAATAATCTGATTTACAAATATGTGTATAAATATACTCACAGGCAATATATAACTAATCCAACAAAGACAAAAAAGTAGTTACTTTGGAAGTATTCAATATTCTTCATTACACGTTTACTCAGTCTTGAAATGCTTGGTGGGGGTCTCACATTGTTTGTGTTTAAGAACAACGACCATGGTCTGACATTTGCCCTTCTATGTTGGATCCATTCTTTAGCTTGTGGATAGCCAAATCTGCAGTACACCGAACTCATTAATAAATTTCTTAAAATAGAAATATCTAATCAGGTAAAATAGCTATAATATAATATAATTGTACCAAATTCAGTGATTAATTTACATGAAACATTTCACATGTTTTTATTACAAATTAACCAGCTTTGAATTTCCTAACCCACAAATCGTCAATAATTTAATAAAATGAGTCAAATAAGAAATCATATTATTTCTGTCAGATTTAACCTAAATTTACAATGAATACGATCTTTTAGATAACTGTAAAGTTTGAATTGTTAAAATATAGAGAAATCACATATATGATTAAAGACATCAACTGTTACGACAAGTTTCCGTCACAATAACAACAATTCAATGGCAGCTCTTCAATACCTACCATATTTTCCTTATCAACAATTCACAACATGTAGTATAAACTTTATTTCTAACATTGTTATGTTATGTCTAAGGTCAAAAATAAGAATATTAAATACGTCTTAAATTGTACTATTATTATTAACTCAAATAACAGATGGGCGTGAATGTGTGTATAAATCAAAGGGTACGAAACGTAAACAGTTAAAAAAAGAAAATTACCCGATTGGGATCACAACCTCTTTCGTGTCCGTCATTTTTTTCGTTTATATTTAATAAAAAATGAAGAGGCCACTGTTCTTTTTCCAAGTGCAAAAAAACTAATGAAACTCTCGTCTGTTTACGCATGAAAAAGAGAGAGCTGTGTCAGTTGTGTGCTATGGAAGAATCGAAGACGACGACGACCTAACCTAATTACAGACGCTCATCTCATATAGGCACGGCTCAGAAGTCAGACTCACTGCTGAGTGCTGACTGCTGAGCAGTGGTGGGTTTATTACGCGATGTCGAATTTTTAACGTTACGTACGTAATTAATGTAATTAACGTAATAAAGCGTAAATAATGTAATTTATGTAGAAAACTAAATGTACGTCATTCTAGGCTGGAAAATACATCTTCGGAGTATTATAAATGCTGTCAAAGCTTCTATGTATCCCAGTAATGCAAATTAGATAAACAATTTCTTATCAGTTTCCAATTTCTTATTGCAAAATTTGGCTAAAGAATGTTGCGAAATCATTTTAGAAATAGTCAAGTATTCTTTTTAGCTTAGCAGCAATCATAGCAGTTTGTAAGTTATTTTAGTTGTTCTACTATTTTTTTCTCTTTTCAATTTTGTATAATATTCTTTACCATATTTAAAATGACTATGAACTACATAGTTGCACACGGCGACGGACAGTTTATCGGTGAGCTTAGTTATAAGTACATTATTTATATTAGTAATAAATACTCTGTATATTTTAATTTTAGATCCATCTTGATAATATGTATTTGGAGACCTATAAAAAACATGATACTATACTAAACCCACAAACAACGGACTTATTTTGATACTTTATACCGTGATTGGAAATAAGAAGCGATAAAAATAAATTAATTTACTTCTTAAATGGATTATAAATCAAAAATATTTTCTATACTACATTTAATAGGATAAATTGGGACGCGTTATGTTTAGATATGAATTTAGAAGTAATACATGTTATACAGCCATAAGAATTTTAGCTTTATTAAATATTCACTTAATCAAAAATTAAAAAAATACATTTAAAATCAATTAGAAATGGACATGATACATCATAAAGAGTAGAAGGGGAACTATAGATTCTATAATTCTAATTATATTTCGATCAAAATTACTAATTCACTTTATTTTTTTTACTTCAATGTTAAGGAAAAAGTATTTGGTAGTTATTAATTTTAAGTTCCATTGTTTTATATATAATTCAGCTGCATTTTACTGCAACTAATACAAGCTTACATTTTGATCGTCACCTTAAACTGCCGGATGCCGTGCCACCAAGTATGTTCATTGTCATATTAAGATCAAGAATATTAGAACAAAAATAATAATTAGAACAACTACTTACATACTGCTAAAATTGCTGCTAAGCTAAAAATACTTGACAATTTCTAAAATGATTTTACACTTTCTTTAGCCGCAAATTTTACCATAAGAAATTGGAAACTGATAAAAAATCGGTTAATCTAATTGGCATTAATGGGACAAATAGAAGCTTTGACAGCGATTTCTATTTATTTTATAACTTTTTAAGATCAAATTTAGATAATATAAAAAAAGTAATAAAGAATTGATTATTTAGTTAGAAATATGAATTCGACGTTATGCAGCAAAAAATATATTTTACTTTTTACATTATCAAAAAGAGATTACATTGATACAGTATATAACTAAAGAGATTTTATTTTTTGCTGGGTTAGAAACATTATACTTGCTACAAGTTTTACCTTTTTGAAGGTAATTTTTTATAGATTTCACTACTTTCTTAGAGACTATAATGGATTATATATAAATTACAGTGTTCTGAATCTATCAACAGTATAATAAAATATTTATTTAAAAATTACCAGAAACTACGACGAATTTGTTTGGTAGAGGTTATAAAATGTGACGTCGACTCCACGCTTTGATAGATGCTTTTTAACGACCATTTTACACAAATTATTAATTAAAAATTTAAATATTAAAGTTCAATCATTCAGTTCAGATA